>CM040245.1:121813994-121919452 GCA_022545495.1 Chrysanthemum lavandulifolium
AGTATAGCCATGAATTTACCACGAATAGTTAATACATGACCAGTATAAAATGGGAGTAAAAACATCTTGGGATCAGAGTACCAATCACGTGAGATAAAATATTATAAATCAATAAAACATGACCCACAAATCTATAATATCACGTGTATACTTCGTACTCATTGGACCAAATCTTCTTGTAACCAGTAGTAATTCTCGAATTGACCAATTAAAATATAAACCGAATGTACCACATCAAATTAGAATAAACGAAATCAATACCCACTTACCCTTGTTAATCACGTGATCGAATCATCCATCATTGCAATATTATAATCACCAAGCCACATGTATACTTATTAATAATTTCCTCCGTCTGACATTCACGTAATATTTCCAATGACCAATTAACAAACCGCCACAAAGGTTGGTATTATGCGTATGATCAGGTCACGTATTAAAGAATTAATTGACCAAACCCCACATGATCATCAAAGTTAAATAATCATAGGACCGAACAGTATTGAAAACAAATAGAAATAACCTTTGTCATCCATGATTTGATGCCACCGATCATATTCTTTGAATCTTCATCAGATCTGCTCTTCTTTTGCCTGCTGCCATAAACCTTAATCATAGAAAAACCTTATAAACCTTAGATCGAGAGCCACAAAGCTCTGATACCAAGTGTAGAATCCAAGATCCGGACTCAACTAGGGTATGAATAACATTGATTGATTAGATGCACAACGGAATAATAAGATGAACACAATCAACATTACTAATAAGGTTTTCTTTATTCAAACATGATAAAGAAACTACTATTATTACTACTACTAATATACACACGCTATAATCGTGTGTCTAGACTCTCATTAGGAGATATCTTCTATGAAAATGGATGATCTGTAACTAGACGCCTACCCTCTTTATATAGTAGAGGGATGTTACAAACCCTAGCTTCCTATGAAAGCTATCTAACTATTACATAATAAGCCCTCGTTGTTTCTTCTTTCTTCATTCTTGCTCGTGGGTTTTGTAATCATCAAATCTGCAATTCCCAACGGAATCACACCATATCGATAAGCTTTAGCAATCACTACTATCTTTTAATTCATGTCTTTAATCATGTTAAACATTTTATTCATTGTTTATTTTAATATGATCGGCTAAGCACCCTTGGTGCTAGCCTATTTATAATTTCTTGATTGTATTATTTGTGTTTTTATGCTTCTATAATTGTTTCTAGTATATGCATGCATAGTTCGATGGTAGTTACCCTAGCTTCGGTAGTTTTAAAGTTCGTTCGTATCTAATTGCTTAGGAGAATTGACCAAATGACCATAAGTAAGCAGATAGAGAGGCTTGGTAAGAATTGACCAACAGACTATCAAATCCCTCTTGTGTGAATTGACCAAAGGATCACCATTCGGATGGATGAACTTAAGTTAGGGATGTGTGTCTAAGATGCTAGCGCCCGAGCACACATTATTTATAATCTTGCATGTAGGGTACTTAATGACTTGGCTTAGGTTGCTTAAGGCCCTCGACTCCCCAAAGGGTAGGCCTTTGACGTCAGGTAGGAACCTTTGTTGATAGGTTATGACAAATTGACCAAATGCTGTTATAGCGACTTAAAGCCCTACTTGAATCAATAGGAAGTATTTAGAAAACATAGACATTACATGATAGGATGAATAATTAGGTTAGGACACTTTCTCACCATTGTTCGCAACCTTAATTTAATTTGTGCATTTTATTTCTTGTCTTTAGTTTAATTAATCATTTCATATTTAAAACAGTGACACTTAGACTTAATAGGATCCTCATCTACATAGCTCTTGGGAATTACCTCGGCTTTACCACCTTCTATACTACATACGATCGGGTTCACTGCTCGTTAGAGCAATAGGTAGACCTTAGGTAGACGAGAATTATAAATATTAAATCCTGGTCGGAAAGCTTGCATCAGAAATTTGGCGCCGCTGCCGGGGAGCTATATTAGGGTTTTCGTTAAGTTTTTATTTTTTTTTGTTTATTTAATTTATGTTTTCTCACGATTTTCTTTAAGTTTCAGGTATCATGACAATTGTGGACATCAATAACCTCACTCTCGAGGAGTACCTTGCTATGACTCAGGAAGAGCAAGGGCCGAGGCTTGTTAGGCCAGCTATTGAAGCTGATATACAGTTCAAGATTAACCCGCAATTCATGAGGGAGCTACGAGCAAATCCCTTTTCCGGAATCATTACCAATGATGCTTACGAGCATGTGGATAATGTGTAGTACATTGTTAGCCTATTTAAATTTCCAAGAGTCTCGAACGATGATGTCATGCTCTGTGTGTTCCCTATTACACTCACTGGAGCTACTAAAAGATGGATCGACAGCTTTCCCGCCGGGGTAATTAATACATGGGCTCTCCTCAAAAGGTATTTCATCCAAAGATATTGTCCTCCTTCAACGACGGCAAAACAACTCGAGGCGATCCATAACTTCAGGAAGGAAGGTGATGAGACGTTGTACCAAGCTTGGGAAAGATACAACGATCCCCTTTACAATTGCCCTACTCATGACCTCAATAGCCAGCAAAAGGTAAATGTCTTCTTAAAAGGTATCAACATCTCCACAAGGCAGATGCTCGACTCTCAGGAGCCGATTCCTAGGATGAATCCTATTCGAGCTTTGTAAGCTATTCGAAAATGGCTTACCATTCTGATAAGGTTTTAAAATGTACCTTTTTGAGAGGTCGTTTAAGCCCTTATTTGATCACTTTGTATCCGTTATTGCTTAATATCGTTCCTTTTCACTTTTAGGTCTCTTGAAGGCAAGCTGCACGTAATGGCACTTATTTGGACGAAAAGGCGGATATATGAAGAAAATGGCCAAAGTCAAGAATCGAGACACTCAAGTCGCTAAATTACAGGGGACGGCGTCATCGCTTAATCTGTGACGCCGTCGGAGGAATTTGTGACGATACGTAAGAGAAATTGCTTGTTTTGGAGGACGGCGCAGTTTTAAAGAGTAGGCCGTCGCAACTCGCACGGCCTAGATTCAATCCAGCACGTCGAAAGCTAAAGAGGACGGCGTCACAAGCATAAGGTGACGCCACGCAAGATTAACTGCCAAGATGAAACCCTAATGATGATGACACGACGGCGCCACAAATCATAAGGTGACGCCACGCACATGTAATCTTATATAGAATCCGAATTTTCGGTTTTAGAGAGTAGTCTTTTGGATAAACTTTTGAGTAAAACCTAAACCGAACCAAGGTCGTATTTTAGGTTCTAAACCCTATCTTACACCAAGATAAGTTGTTTACTTCATTAATTTTAATTATGTCTTCAATTATTTGTGTGTATGCTTGCATGTTCTCCATGTCCCATAATTTACTTGTGTGTTTGCTTAGGAATATGAAACTTAATTATTAAATATTGATTGGTTGTTTCTTATCTTAGTTGATTAATGATCTAGTAATGCGATAGGTCATTCGTTGTGTATAATGCTTGATTAATCTTTGTGAACCTTAGGTTATAGCACTTTGAGTTGTTGTAAGCTAAAATATCCAAAGAGGCCTTAGAGTTAGAGTTTATCATCCCTAGTGGGTTTTGTAGACGAGACCCTTTGGTAACTTCAAAGAGTTAGGGAGAAACGATACCCTACAACTTTAGACACACAACGAACTAGGAATAAGGACGTGGCAATTCAACCACCAATAGAAGATAATTAAGGAGTAGTAAAACCTAAGTAAACACATCTTTAAACTATCATACTGAGCACACAATAATTAGACATAGACTACCACCACCTTAGTTTAGATAATTAGATAATAGTAGAGTAATCGGTAGAAATACCAACCCCCCAAATCCAAACCCCGAGATTCGTACTTTTCCTTTTCTAAAAACATAAAAGATAAAAATAATCTTCCTCAACCCCAACCTTAGCGTAGTAACTTCTCACTAGCATTCCTATTCCCCAGAGAACGATATCAATTCCGTGCTTACCCTAATACTACACTACAATGATTAGGTTCATCGCCTAGGGTGTTGAAAAACTTGCTCGATTTAAAAGGAAGTTCCTTTGACCCCGACGCTACCGTGTAAGCGTGTCAAGTTTTGGGCGCCACGCCGGGAATAGAATAGCTAGTTAGTAGTCCACCTCGCTTAGGTTTCTTTGCTGATTCCTATCAAGTAAACTTTTTCTCATTTTTAGCTTCCTTTTAGTCTATTCGCCTTCTTCGTGACCTTTGTTCAGTAACCCATCACTTTTCATCATGGAAGGTGATAACCAACCACCACTCATCAACCAACCACCAAACAAATACCCACCGCTGAACCGGCCTCTACCAACCAACTTGAGCCCGTATTATTAGCGAAATTGGAGAGCTTAGGAAATTAAATAAGATAATTGAAAATACGCCGAGGAAGCCCTTAAGAATCTGATCGCCCTTTAGATAGTGACTCGACCACAAGTGATTCGGATGATGATCTAGAAGAGGAGATTATAAGGTATTAGAAATTATGGAGGGTAGTAAGGAGGAGGAAGAACTTAGGGGTATTTTGATTCATACCCTAAAGGGAAGAAACCGCTTATCACTATAACGTAGTTAACTTCCCAAGACCACCTTTCGAGCCTCGCATAAGGAAGGAAACCCTAAAACATCAAAATACCGTGCATGATTGGATACTTATATAGGGATCACACCCACGTTGACTATAAGGCACCCATGAATTTAATGTCTAGGCTCTATTACAATTGGATCATGAGCAAAAAGCTAGAACCTATGAGGACCCTTCGCCCTAGGAAAGCAAGTAACTATGTGGGGAGGTTAAGGGATTGCATGTCTTCATAGGTAATTTCACATATAGGTGTGATTTCATGATTTTGGAAAATGTTAAGGGCATCATTGATGGGTTTTAGGAGATGTGATACTTGGAAAACCATTTATAGAAGAGTCTAATATGGTTTATGATCGAGAGAGGGAATAGTCAAGTTGTAAATCGAATATTAGTTTTCACATACATCAAACCATAACACAAAGTGGCGTATGAATGGAATTCTAGAGAGAAAGTTAGAGGTTTAGGGAACTTAGTGAGAGAAAGTGAAAGATATTATTATGAGCTCCAACTCTCTACCTTGGGAGGTAGAGTATTTATAGTCTTACATAAAAGCGCCACACATCGGTGTGGATCGGGCATACTGTGGGTAAAGACCCGTCAGTCCTCCACGGTGTTACTTAACTAAATACTACTTAACTTAAAATAACTACGACTACGAGCTTTCTAACGATTACATATACTTGAGGTGACCGACTCTTTAATACACGGAATTTCTAATTCCTAACAATCTCCCCAAGGAGGTCACCTCAATCATGTACTAAAATTACATAGAATACAAATAGATATTACATTAACAATTGTTCTTGCATTCTTGATGTAGTACTTTGCTCCTAAGCTCGTAGTCATTGATTCTTCACATTGCATGTTTGGTTACTCGGTGGAGGTCTTTCTTGATCCACGTGATAATAAATTTGAGCCACTTTTGAGATCATCGACTATCAAAAATCTACGAGACATCCTTTGTGGTGTTGGTATCATGTGATGTTGTGACTTTAGGACCGACATGCTCACATTACGGATCATGATATCTTCTCATCGAGTTGCGGAAGCTTTAGTTGATTCATGATATTGGCGGCGTGGTAGCGAAGCATGGAGTGAAAATATCGAGTCATTGATGCACTAATCATGATTTCTTTTGAGATGAATGTGTTAAGTGAGCATGCGGCTATGGATTGACCGCTTCATTACGATCATTACAAGCGTCGGGTGTACACGCATACAACGATTAGCAATAAATCGCACGAAAGTGTCTTTGATCACTTCGTTAAATTGAGTACACGACCCGCGGTTCCCGTTGATCGATTACAATCTTGCTGTGATCGGTATAATTCAAGAATTTCCTTGACGAGGTTTCGCGGTGCTCTAGTTGTTCTCAAACCGGAACGTCTCAAAGAAGACAACACGGAGTGAGTGAACCCGTGAAGTTAAGTCCAGCGATTGATGAAAAGAGATTTGAAAAACAATCGTGTATTGCTCAATAGAAATTGTTTTGCAATACAACGAAGGTTTTATTGAAAATCAATTATCAATCATAAAACACCTTTTGGTTTGAAAAATTAGTACACGGTCGATGTGCTAAAGAAAAGAGTTATTAAGCACAAAGACCGGTTTTCAAAGGTATCCGTCAATCCATAACTGAACGAGATTGATTCAAAGATTGAATCTCCCATTGTTTACATTCGGTTGTCACATGGTTGATCTATTTGATAGATCTCACATGCCACCTACCGAGAGCTTGTTTGATGATGGCTCGAAAGGTTTTCCATCTTCATTGTGAATATGTATACACATCACTCGGATGTTACGGCAATACCACAAGGATAATCGTGGGACTCAAGATATAATCTCTCTTTCCACATTGTGTGAAACAGAGAGTCTTCATTGAAAGTGTCCTAATGAGATTTATTGATGATCTCGTGGCTCTAGACTCAATATGTGCATATTTGGATCTGTCTGGGAGACTAGGGAGAGGTCTCCTTCTTCAATATCAACAATCTCTAAGAAAGTCAATAGATAATGTCGGTTCCCGTGAGAATGAAACAAGTCCTTTTAAGAGGAACTTGAGTGGTTTGGAAAGTTGAAGTGCGATCGTCCTTTGGGTCCATGACGTCTTGTCTTCAATACCGATGTTACCATCGGTAGCATATGAATTGAACCGGTTTACGCCCTAAGGTTGAATAAATGGAGGCTATTTGTTTTCACCCTTTTCTCATTCAATTCTTTTAATTCTTCAACCCCTTGATGCTTACCGAGACTTCATAGCAAGAACCTTGTTGGGTTTGTTCGATGCTTGCTCTATCTCGATCCGCACTCTTCCCATATCTCACTTTTCTCCTTTTATCATCATACCTAAGGACTTCTACACTAACTAGTGGATTTTCCTGGTAGATCCCTCCGGTTACGGCGGATCATGGGAACCAATACCTAACCTTATCATCCTTATATCACCGTACATAAAGTAAAGTTGGTCGGTCTATTTGGTATTGTTCATACGCCATTGGAACCAATTGAAAACCATTTGAAAATCAATTCGGATACTTGTGATATATTATCAAAGCATTTTGTACTGAATTGTTTTTGATATTTTTAGAATAAGAACTCCCCTCAACATGTGCATCAAGTATTTGAAATCGTTTTGCACACGGAGGCAAGAGAAAGAATTAACTTCTTTGATTACCATTTTCTAAAAGATATCAACATCACTTCCTTGATCAAATCAAGTAGATAGAGCATTTCAGGAAGGATGAGGTTTCCATAAATTTGCTCCCCTCAATATGTGCCTCGAGGTTTGAAAAGAGTTTTGCACATACTAGAGGAACACTGCACATGAGATAAGTTGATCACATTTCAAATCATAGGTTTAAGATAGATGCTCCCCTCAACATGTGCATGGAAAATTTGAAATCGTTTGTCACATGTGGGAAGGATAGCATGTACATCCTTATAAAACCATTTACCGAATTATCGGTTTAAATCCAATTTAAATCACACATTCTCCCCGATCACAATTATCAAATCATTTGAGATTTGTGATCTCTTATTGATTTAAATTGATTTTGAAAGCTTTAAGGGGAATTGTGACTTGATTATGAAAGCGTTTTAAGCGATAAGGATCGGATTTTAAGACTTTAAACTCCATTGATAAAACATGCATGTACATCTTTTGAAAACAATTTAATGCCAAATAACTTTTTAATTTAATTGAAATCATTCTCCCCTCAATCAATGACATAGGTTGTTGATTGAGAGATAGAGATTTTGACAAATAAGTCACGATGATTATCAAAAATAGAGACCGAGTTATTTTTCAAAGCATTTAGTTTTCAATGAGATAAATGTTTATAGAATCGAGCATGGAATTTTGAAAGCATGATAAAACATGGCTCTGTTCTTTCTTTTAAAAGCGGGGTTATTGCACGAAAATGACAATAAACCATTGTTTCTCTTTCTCCCAAAAATAATTTTTTTTGAATTTTTTTTTTTTTTTTTTTTTTTATTTTTTTTTTTATTCGAACAACATCTAAAGTCCGTGTCATTCTTTGAATGACATCACAAAAACCGTAGATATTATCGAACCGAGAAAAACATGACAAATTGACAATATTTTTGAAGATTTTTGAATTTTTGATTTTATGGATTTTGAAAGTTTTATAATTTTCTATTTGATTTTTGAGAGTTTTATAATTTTGTATTTTGTTTTTCGAATAAATATTTACAAGAGATAGATGAAGATAGACCTTTACTCCTCGTCTTCCTCCGAAGGCGTTTGAGTGTTCGGTTGAAGGCTTTTCAAGCCTAGTCGTGGAAGAATGAACTCAAAAGCGTTCTCTTGGAAGAGCTTTGGTGAAGATGTCGCTAGCGATATTCGGACCTCACAAAATAGAGTTCCACCACACCTTTTTCCACTTGTTCCACGATGAAATGATGTCGAATGTCGATATGCTTTGCTCTTGAGTGTTGAGCGTTGTTGCATGAGAGAGCAATAGCACTTTATTATCACGATGCAGAGGGATTTTGTTGAATTCAAAGCCATAGTCGGATAATTGAGATCTCATCCATAAGATTTGAGCACAACAAGATGACATGGCTATGTATTCACCCTCTGTAGAGGAAATAAAGTACTCATTTGCTTCTTTGAAGACCACTAACAAGCTTATCACCCAAAAGCGAGCACCTCGGATGTACTTGACGAGTATCTTGACACCTGCATGATCGGCATCTGCATAGGCCGTTAGTGACATACCGGTGTCCTTGGTGCCAAAGACCCATATTGATGGTTCCTTGGAGGTACCGAAGACCCGTTTAACCGCTTCAAGGTGCTTTTAGTAGGCTTAGCACGGTATCTAGCACACATGCAAACAATGAACAAGATGTGCGGTCTACTAGCGTTGAGGTACATCGGGGATCCAATCATACTACGATATTTCGTTTGGTCAATCATGATCCACAGTGGTCCTCATCTAGTTTGGTTCGATCAATCATGGGGTGTCAACGAGGTCACTTGAATCAAATCCAAATTTCTTTAAGATCTCTGTTGCATATTTAGATTGATTTATGAAAATGCCTCGGGACTTTGTGAAATTTGTAATCCCAAGAAAAATGACATTTGTCCCATCATTGACATTTGAAATTTTGAACTCATTTCATTTGAAAACGATCACATTCCATTGGGTGCATCGAGGCAAAAATAATATCATCAACATAAATTTGAACATGAATTAAATGTTTGCACGACTTCACGGTGAACAATGTTGGATCAATCTGCTCCTTTGCTAAATCCGGTAGATAGAAGAAACTTTGACGATGTATCATACCATGCCCTTGGAGCTTGCTTTAAACCGTAAAGAGCCTTCTTCAAGCGATAAGCGTGAGTAGGATGCTCTTGATTTACAAATCCTTGGGTTGGGCGGCGTGAGCGACTTCTTTAAGGTCTCCGTTCGAAATGCCGTCTTCACATCCATCGATAGACTACCATGTTCTTACTAGCGACATTAGCCAAAAGATTACGATTGCCTCGATTCGAGCAAGCTGGAGCAAAAGATTCTTCAAAGTCAATACCCTCCTCTTGACGGTATCCTTTAGCAACTAATCGAGCCTTGTTCTTCAACACATCACCATGCTCATCAATTTTCACTTTGAAGATCCATTTAAGAGCAATAATCATTGCACGATCTGGAGCGGTACTAACTCCCATACATCAAGTCGATCAAACTCATGAATTTCATCTTGCATGGCATTGAACCGACTATCTTCATTCATGGCGGTTTTAACATCTTTTGGTTCGATCTTAGATAGTACGGAGTTGAAGAAACACCATAAGGCATCGGTTGCAAGTTGTTTTCGTGTTGATACGGGGACGAGAGGATTTCCAATGATGTTATCTAATGGATGATCGTGAGTCCATTTTCGAGGTGTTCATGTGGCGGTTGTTGAGGGGCCGAGGTAGCGAGTCGATGTCTCACGAAGAAGATGGTTCGATGATGATTCGAGGAGCAAATATGTTTTCAAATGGAGCATCTTGAGGGTAGCAAAGGGATTAACTTCATCATTGATGCGAAACATTTCCATGATGTACATTTGAAGAATGATGATTTGTTGATGAGGCGAAGGATCGTGACGGGCGCTTCTTGACTTAAAGATATTGAGGCGAGGGATTGACTTCATTCACGGGAATATGAGCGACCTCTGTTGTAGGAATCGACACCTCATTAGTACTTGGATCATAAAGTTCATCAAACATAGGATCAAACAATTTCTTTAAATCATCTTGGATGGAGGTACATATGGAGTTTCTTGAGAAGAGTTTGGAACAAGGGATGAACCAATGGGATTGTTTTGAAGTGTGGGTCCGGGCGGAGTTGTCCGGAGCCATTTGACCGGTCGACTCATCAAGCGTAACGTGAATTGTTTCCATGATATTTCGGGTTCTTTTGTTGTAGATTCGGTATCCCTTTTGTTTGGTGCATATCCTACAAATACTCCAATGTCGACTTTAGCCCTAAGTTTGCCTAAGTCTTGACCTCATTAGTTGGATAACACAATGCACCAAACACACGAAGGAAAGAGATTAGGTTTTCTGTTGTGGACAAGTTCATATGGAGTTTTTCCATGAGCAGTGTGAATCGAGGAGCGATTTTGTGTGTAGCATGCGGTGGCAATTGCTTGACCCGGAGAAACATTGGAACCTTTGAGTAAATCGGCATTGTTCTAGCGGCTTCAACAAGAGTTCGATTTAGTCTTTCAACTACACCGTTACATTGAGGAGTTCGTGGAACACTTCTTTGATGGTGATTCCAACGCTTTCATAGAATTCACTAAGTTGTTTGTTGACAAACTCGGTTCCATTATGCATTACGATAATTCGGCGGTTTTGTTAAGTCGAACTGCAATTTGTTTGATGAGTTTGATGATGATATCGGAGTTTCATCCTTTGTCCTTAAGAACTTGACCGGTGAATCTAGAGTAATCATCAACCACAACTAACACATATTTCTTCCCAAAGATATTACGCACCCTCATTGGTCCACATAAATCCATATGAATCATATGAAGAACTTCGTGACGAGTTAGTAGGTTTGGGTTTATGGGCATACTTCTTGCTTTTTCCCAATTGACATCTTGAACAAAGATGATCCTTTTCATACTTGAGTCTAGGTAAACCTACAACTAAGTCCTTTGGTGAGATCATTGATGGTGCGAAGTTCGGTGATTGAGGCAGCGATGCCATAACCATGACTTTGTTTTAGAAGCCTTTGACGACAAGCAAATTGGAGAAGACTTCATCATATCTTCGATGGAGATGGTGTATAGATTTGAACCACGTGAGCCTCTTAAAGTTCCTTACCATCAAGTTCTCTAACGAAGCGGTATGTTTTACGAAGGCTACTTCTAGATCCGAATCGCGAAATTGACCAGAGAGAACAAGTTGTGACCAAGACCTTCTACATAGTAAACTACGGAGATCACACTTTTGCCAACAACATAGTCTCCATAACCCATAATAGCACCAAAATGATCATTCCGAATCTAACGATCCGATGAATTTGCTCACGAAGTTCATGAGCCGTGACCGGTCGCCATCATATGCTTGGAACGACTGAGTCCGGTACCACGAGCGATTTGAGCGATCTGCGGTTGAACACAGACAAGAATGGATAAGCGGATAATTGGGATCCCCATGCAAGAATGGGTTCCATTTGGTTAGTAACAATGGTTGGAACACCCACATCGAAATAGAAGCATTTATATCGAAAATGAGGCAATGGAATCATTGTGAATAGATGCGATACTAGTGTCGTATTAGCCACATTCACGGTGTGCTCACTTCTTAAGGAATAGTTCTACCGGTGGGCATCCATTTTCTAGTGGGCATTATCGATTAGTCTTATGACCAATGGTATCCAATAATAGCCTATTTTCTTGAATGTTCTTCCTGTGGGTTTCCTTTGTTTTCTAACTTTCTTTCGTTTTGCCTTTTAGCCTTCTTAGCATGAATTTTAGCATTAACAATATTAACTGGACAATTAACATCATTAGGCGAACATTAACACCACATTCATGATTAGAAAGCGAATTCAAGCGAGACATCAATACAAGGTTTGCAAATAGTATCGAATTGAATTAATTACGATGCGCCTATGGCTAATACTAGAATCAACACGATTCGTTTTATTCGGTTCAAACTTAAAGTTCCTAGATTGTTCTTCTACTCTTTTCGATGCACATTCTTAGCTTGCGAGGTCCTATCATTCCTTGTATTGTCTTGAGACTTTGACTGCTCCCTTTAGTGTCACCGATTACTCTGTAGAGGAATGGGAACATTAGTTGGTTTAACTACTCTTTGCATCACTGTTTAGATGTCTTTGGGATCGAACTACATGCGAGCACACTAAGGTTCACTTTCTTAAAACTAGAATCTTGAGATTTGTACTCCTAGAAGGCACACTTGAGTTCTCTTTCTTAGCATTGACGGATCTGGAATCGAACTACTTAAAGGCACACTACGGTTCACATTCAAAACATTGGGAATCGAATGAATATCATACTTGGCATTAGGCATCGAGCATGGAATCAAAGGATTAACTCTCTCACTAATGACTTTGGGCATATTGTGATCAAGCATTCTAAGATTTCTTGAGATCGTTTGGCATATAAGCATGCATGTCCAATTGCATTATCATGAGGTTTCTCTAACTTATCCTCTTCAACAATCTCACGCAGACATTCTAGGCAATCCTTAAGGGATGAGAAGTATGTTTGAGCAACAAGTTTGTTGTTCCTTAGATGAGGAGGACATATTTCACAGACAAAGCATATTTATTACAAGAGTGAACCTTTGATACACCATTCTCCCCATTGGTCATTGGCATTTTCCTTTTACGACTCTTGATTCTCAATTTCCTTTTGCAATGAAGCTATTTGTTCGTTATTTTTGTTACGAGTGACCTTTATTGATTCAAATAACTCATTGAAATGACGTTTAACCTTTTCATTTTCTTCTAGAAAACTTTCGTTTTCCTTTTGTAATGCATTTACTAGGTTTTGAAGATGAAACGTTTGAGAATTCGAGAATCTAAAGGAGGAGGCATTTGGGAGCTGTCATATTGTTCGTTAGACCCTTTAATTGAGAGATTTGGGCTTTCAACTTTCGATCGTGTTGCATTGAGCTTGAATCGCTCATCACGTTTGTTAATTTGAAAAGCGCATCAAACTCGGAGCATCGAGGATGTCTTGATATTTGAAGTTTTGACATTTTCTTTAAGATGTTGATATTTTAGTTGTAAATTAAAATGCTCAACTTCTAGTTTAGAAAAATGTTTAACCAAATTGTCGTGATCATCCGGTTCAATTTTCTCGTTTAGTTCGAATTAGTTTTTCAAGCTCAATGACACGATCATGGGAGACTTTCGAGGCAACCGATAATTCATGAAATTTGGAAGCATTAATGGAACAATTTGTAGCGATGAAAAACACATCTTGAGCAATACATTCGAAATCGGGTTCTCATTTAGTGTATGCAAGTTCTTCCTCTCAATCTCATTATATTTTAGTGCTCGCTCATAGTCACTAACTTCAACTATCATTGCATCAAATTCCTTTTCCATTCCCTTAATATCGGTTTCTATCCCTTTTAAGACTCTCAAAGTGATCTTTTAGAAGTTTAAAGAAAGGCATGACCTCGATTAAATAACATTCTTTCATTTGCTCAAAACCCTTTCTCCTTCCGTTATACCGATGGGTGTGATCCTTTTCTTGCAAGTTTTCTCAAAATCAACAAATAGTTGAAATATAACATATTGGCTAATTAAGGTCTTGCTTTTAGTGGCAATTGTTCTAGGAACAAGATGCATTGGTGTATTAGGAGGATACACACGTCGCTCTAGGCATTTTCCAAAGGGAGGTTTGTTTCAACAATATTTTCGACTTTACGCTTATCTAAATCCATTTTCCGAAGACTTGTTCGGGAGTCAACAATGTCTCGAGGCTTAAACATGTTCAAGGAAATCCAGTTTTCCTTCTTGTAATCATGGGGTGTGATCTTTATTTTCTTCTCTCTACATTTAGGATCATCTAATTTCTTGTTCATCTTTTCCTAGTGACTTCATCGATTTCTTATCTTCCTCGATGCACTCAACGCAACTAGGTTTCTGTCTAGGTTTAAGGATTTCATTGCCATCATAAAGAACCTTATGAGCATTTCTAGCCCTTTTAATGACCTCTGGATTTGGTTCCTTAACAAGGGAATGCTATGCTTATCGCTTAAGACCCTATGCTTAGTGATCATGTGAGCGATCGAATGGTGTTCCTTTGTATGTACAACTTGTTTTCAAGTTTGTTTTCAAAGTTTTCAGATTAGAAAAATCTTTCAAGAGTTTTGATTCCTTTGCATTAAATTCTTGCTTAAGCATTTTCACATTTTCTTGAAGTTCTTGTTTTGCTTAGCGCTTTAGAAAGCTTTTCTTGCAAGGAATTTAACTCTTGTTTTAATACTTCTTCTCGAAAATTACTTTTCTAATGATATCGCGCACTTGGTCATCCATTTCACGCTCACGAGTGGTCAACTCAAATTTTGCACGTTGTTCATAAATAGCAACACGTTCTTTATAGGCATTTAGTTCGAAATTACGGAATCATCGGGGCACATGCGGTGTATTCATCAAAAACATAGTCATTGTTGATGCGGAAGATGCATCACTTGGTACAACTTCACTTTCACTTTGTTTCACATATTGATCATATGGGACAATATCGATATTACCCATATTTTCAACATTTGATTCAATAGTTTCGATTGATTGTACTTTGTCATGCATCTGTTGCACATCGACATCATCGTATAGTTTTAATACCTCGAGATGAGTTTGTCTTTGGATGAGCCAGTTTGTGGTGAAGAAGAGACCTTGGGAGAAACCATTGGAGAAATGCTAGCCATAAAATTGTGTGTGCGATGGGTCCATCATCCACATCAGTCGTATGCATCACAATCGGCGACTTGAAAGGCATTCGATGATTGTGACCTATCTCACGAATAAGTTGCTCATCCACATCGCATCATAGGTCTTGGCATTGCCTCGACTAGAAACAACAATTCCTCTTCATCCAAAGCAACACCATTATCCCGAGCTTGTACAAGCGACATCTTATCTCTAAGTAATCGGCGTTCATGGGCGCTTTGGAGATGTGCGGTTCCTTGCAATGTGTCCCTCACCACCACAGTTATAACATTTGATCGGCTTAGCTTGACCTTGATTACCATTCCTTCCTCGATTACGATTACCAACATAACCTCTACCACTCCACCTCTTCCCCGATCATCTTGTCTTTCTGAACTGGTTGCACCACGATCCTCCCATCTTTAACGGTAGCTTGATTGTGTGGGTTAGATCTTTGTTACGAGGTTGTTGTTGGTTTGTGGGAGAGAATTCATGTTTTGACTAATCGGAAGAGCTAGTTGATTAATGAAGTTACCAGCGTGTGCATCGACATCGACTTGTTTGAACATAGGATCGGGAATGAGTTTGTGATTACCATTACCCAAAGGTATGACTTGTGAGGCTTTGGTTGTGATTCCGATGTTTGAGTAGAAGGCGGTTGAGTCATTAGGCGAGCTTGACTCTCCACAGTTGGTTTTAAAGCGATTAAGAATCATTTTTCAAACATAGCATGTCTCTCATTACGAAGGAGGAAGGCATAGAGTTGCTCATAGTTTGTATTCTTCAATCCTTTAGTGAGCTTCACGAGGTGACAAACTTGTGCCATTCGGGATTCATGTTGTTCACAAATTTTGAGTTCGGTGAATGTTAGGCATAGTCATTCGATGTTCCTCATATCATTCACCAACTTATGAAATCTCACATAGTACTCATAGACACTCTCATCCGGTTTCATCTTGAAGTGTTCAAATTAGTCATAGAGTTGTGATTCTCTGTCTTCCATAGTTAATTCGAACACGAGAGAAGCATCTTGACATTATCCCATACTTGCCTTTGCTTGGTGTTGTGATTGATCGACTTGTAGATGTCTTTAGGAAGACCTTGAAGAACAATGTTAGAAGCCACGATATCTGCATCGAATCTCTTTTCTCCTTATCATCAAGCTCATCATACATTTTAGGTCATCCATTCCGTAAATAGGGTTCCATCTTCATTAGTATCAAGTATATCTCTAGTCGTCTCAACTCGTCGGTCCTTCATCAATGGATTTGAGAATGTTGACACCATTTTCCTTTCCAAGGCGATACAATCGATTCGTTGAGCCCAAGAATCGTAGTCGATTCTGTCAAGCATGGGTGGGCAGTATCCGAACCATTGCTTGAACATCCTCGACAGCGATGGAGATGATAGTAGGAACGTTGGTAGACATGTTAACAGTTATACGGGATTTTATAACTCTATGATTAAACCGGAAATAGATTCTTTCACGGGTTTTTACTAAATCAAGAGAAAACCGTAAACAATCACCCAAGTCGCTAGAAGATAATGCACCAAGTCGCTAACACCTAATTCGCTACACCCCAAGTCGCTAAAGTCCCAAGTCGCTAGACAAATGCAAGTCGCTAAGTAGTAACTCGCTAAGCCTCAAGTCGCTAGCAAAATTTTGGCGACAATTAGCTACTCAGTCGCTAAAGATTCAAGTCGCTAAAGAGCAACTCGCTCTGAGACCAAGTCGCTACCACCAAGTCGCTACCCGTAGTGGAGAGTCCACTACTTGTCTTGTTAATCGCTAGGTCTAAGTCGCTAGCTCCAAAGCGTAACTCGCTACAAAATTGTGAAGCAAGTCGCTACGAAGAAAGAGATCCGTATATCAAGTCGCTAGCAAGAAAAACCACATAAACATCACTTTTCAATCCAAAACAACCCAACCAAGATGATTCAAGCTTACCAAATGAAAACCTAAACACTTGTGATGATTCTAAACATAAAAGTACTAACAAAATCCAAGCTTTAACACAAGAAATCAACCAAATGATGCACAAACCACTAAACTTTTCAAACTCAAAACCACCTAAAACCACTAAAAATCCAAAGATGTGCAAGATATGATCTAACCATGGCTCTTGATACCAATTGTAGGATATTAGTTTTCACATACACATCAAACCATAACACAAAGTGGCGTATGAATGGAATTCTAGAGAGAAAGTTAGAGGTTTAGGGAACTTAGTGAGAGAAAGTGAAAGATATTATTATGAGCTCCAACTCTCTACCTTGGGAGGTAGAGTATTTATAGTCTTACATAAATACGCCACACATGGGTGTGGATCGGGCATACGATGGGTAAAGACCGTCCGTCCTCCACGGTGTTACTTAACTAAATACTACTTAACATTAAAATAACTACGACTACGAGCTTTCTAACGATTACATATACTTGAGGTGACCGACATCTTTAATACACGGAATTTCTAATTCCTAACAAAAATGTATGCACTCACTTTTAGTGTATTATTGTTATCACCCTAAACCCTTAGTTCAATTTATGTTTGTTTATTTCAGTTATATAGAGTTTAGAGTGTCGAGTCTTGGCTTAGCAACGCCATTCTTCGTATGCATGTAACATAGAGATTTTTGACTTGCCACCACTAAATAGCCTATCCCACCAAACCCTTTGTTTCCCTACCGTAAGCCTAACGTTACAACCCTTTAAAGACCTCTTTGATAGTCTTTCCTAGGTGCTTACGCCAAAGCGATGGAGGTTTGATCTATTCTCAAGCCTATGGTAATCTATGTACTAGGACCGTTAATGAGTGTTTATCTTCCATTTCCAATTTGCTATATTTCATATACACCGAGAGATGTGAGTATCCAAACACCCCATGTGAGGTGCTAGTATGTAATTCCGTGCTTGTTATGACTTTCATGGGCTTATATGTGTTGTGGACTATTTTAACCAATGCTTCATGACCCTAACTTATAAATTAATTGGCTAAAAGCACATTTGTTGAGGACAAGCAAATATCAAGTGTAGGGATATTTGATAAGGTTTTAAATGTACCTTTTGAGGGTCGTTTAAGCCCTTATTTGATCACTTTTGTATCCGTTATTGCTTAATATCGTTCCTTTTCACTTTTAGGTCTCTTGAAGGCAAATCTAGAATGGCACTTATTTGGACGAAAAGGCGCGGATATATGAAGAAAATGGCCAAAGTCAAGAATCGAGACACTCAAGCCGCTAAATTACAAGGGACGGCCATCGCTTAATCTATGACGCCGTCGGAGGAATTTGTGACGATACGTAAGAGAAATTGCTTGTTTTGGAGGACGGCGTCGGGCTTTAAAAGAGTAGGTCGTCACAACTCGGACGACCTAGATTCAATCTAGACGACGCCGAAGCTAAAGAGACGGTGTCACAAGCTTAAGGTGACGCCGTCGCAAGATTAACTTGGCCAAGACGAAACCCTAATGATTATGCGACACGACGGCCACAAATCATAAGGTGACGCCGTCGCACATGTAATCTTATATATAGAATCCAATTTTTCGCTTTTAGAGTAGTCTTTTGGGTAAACTTTTAGAGTAAAACCTAAACCGAACCAAGGTCGTATTTTAGGTTCTAAACCCTATCTTACACCAAGATAAGTTGTTTACTTCATTAATTTAATTATGTCTTCAATTATTTGTGTGTATGCTTGCATGTTCTCCATGTCCCATTAATTTACTTGTGTGTTTGCTTAGGAATATGAAACTTAATTATTAAATATTGATTGGTTGTTTCTTATCTTAGTTGATTAATGATCTAGTAATGCGATAGGTCATTCGTTGTGTACTTAATGCTTGATTAATCTTTGTGAACCTTAGGTTATAGCACTTTGAGTTGTTGTAGCTAAAATATCCAAAGAGGCCTTAGAGTTAGAGTTTATCATCCCTAGTGGGTTTTGTAGACGAGACCTTTGGTAACTTCAAAGAGTTGGGAGAAACGCATACCCTACAACTTTAGACACACAACGCAACTAGGAATAAGGACGTGACAATTCAACCACCAATAGAAGATAATTAAGGAGTAGTAAAACCTAAGTAAACACGTCTTTAAACTACGAGCACACAATAATTAGACATAGACTACCACCACCTTAGTTTAGATAATTAGATAATAGTAGAGTAATCGGTAGAAATACCAAACCCCCCAAATCCAAACCCCGAGATTCAGACTTTTCCTTTTCTAAAAAACATAAAAAGATAAAAATAATCTTCCTCAACCCCAACCTTAGCGTAGTAACTTCTCACTAGCATTCCTATTCCCCAGAGAACGATATCATTTCCGTGGCTTACCCTAATACTACACTACAACGATTAGGTTCACTTCCTAGGGTGTTGAAAAACTTGCTCGACGAAAAGGAAGTTCCTTTGACCTGAACGCACGTGTAAGCGTATCACATTCTCATAAATGGCATAACGGAGGAAGCAAAGAAGCATAAGTGGAAATATGGATGGCATTGCGGCCATAACTAATAAGCTTGAGAGTCTTGGTAGGGATATGAAAAAGCTAAAGGAAAATGTGCATGCTATACAAGTTGGTTGCGATACTTGCAAAGGCGCTCACCTTGCCAAAGAATGGCCACTTAAAGAAAAAGTCAAGAGAGTTGATGAAGTAAAATATGACGATAATAGGCCATTTCATGGATATGGGGGTAATGGAGTGAAATACCATGAGGGACCCCGTGGTATTACACAAGGATTGACAATGACCTCCTAAGCCCGGTCTTGATGAGTTGGTTCATAAGCATATCAAGAATCGCTAAAAAATGACAGTTCAAGGAATAAATGATCAAGGTGAAAGAAGATATGGACATGAACTTGCAAAACCAAGATGCAGCGATCAAGAACTTAGAGACTCAAATTGGGCAACTTGCTAAAGATTTCAAAGCTATGGAGATGAAGTTATTGCATGCAAGGCCGTATTTGCACAAGATGAGCAGTGAAGAAGAATGTAAACACTATGGCAATCACAAATGACCTTTGTGGGTTAATTATCTGAAATAAGATGACGAATCTGAATATAACGAAGGTTTGCCATGCCAACTTCCTGAAAAAGAGCTTTATCCAGGAACCTTTCTATTGCCCTGTACCATCGGTAACCTTAAGATTCCCGCTTTAGCTGATTTAGGAGTTAGGTTAATCTTATTTCTACTTCATTGTTTGATATTTTAAAACTAACCAATTTAAAAGAACAACAATGATGATTGAAATGGCTGATACTACTAAGGCGGTACCTAGGGGTTGTTGATAACGTATTACTTAAAATTTTTAAATTCTCTTTTCCCACCGATTTTGTGGTTATTGACATGGGCGAACGGGAGCATAATAACTTAATTGTTGGGAGACCCTTTTTAGCAACTTGTCGTGCTCATATAAAAGTTTTTGAAAAGCAAATTTATTTAGGAATAGGGGGAACGAATTACTTTTGATATGAATGAACAATTAAACCCTCATCTTGAATTTTCAAAAATAATTAACGCTGTTAAAACGCCCTATAAGCCTTTGTACCCCTTCAATAGTAATATTTTTTTAATTAATTCACCTTTATGTAAAGAGATAAGGTCTAACAATAATGAAAAACATGTTGATAGTTGTAAGCAGGAACAGGGGGAAACTGATCAAGTCGAGAACGTAGAAGAAGCTCTGGATTTTAACAACATTACTGCATTCTGATAGTGGTTGTGCAAGACGAATCTACGCGAGCATGGCCCTCATGTAATCCATTTTGCGACTATTGTAATGGGGGTGGTAATGAAAAGTTAGAAGAAATTGAATGGACGTGCCTTCATGAGATTGAAAGACATGATATCAAGTTTGGGAATCTATCTTTCCAAGATTGGTATAAAGTTAGATTTGTGGACGCTAATGTTAACGCAAGTCTGATCAAACACTACAAGAATCTGATGAAATACCCACGACAATTACCCACACCCATCCTTTTGAGGGTATTTACCCACATAATACCCACTCATTACCCACGATCAGTGACTTATTAAGCCGATATATTTTCCCTCAAATTCCCCATGAATTTGCCCACATAAATAGCCACGAAAATATGTTTGGTGTGAAATATGTGGGTAAATAATTGGCGCTAAAATATTTCCCACGAAATACCCACATCTTGAGTTATCATGGGTATATACGTGGGGAATTTAGTGGGTAAATGTTATTTACCCACGAAGTGCAAAGTCCTTTTCATTGGTGGGTGAGTTTACATGGGTATTTTAAAGATGAAATATGTACCCATGACTTTACCCATCTTCTTATTTGTATGAGTATTTTGGTGTGAATAATCACTTATTGTCAATTCGTGGTTACAAATATACCCACAATGTTGTATTCCTAGGAATTTTGTAATGAGTAATTTTGTGTGTAATTATGGGTAAATATATAACCATATGTCTATTTGTATTTTTCTTTTTCGTATTTCTATATGGGTAAGTTTACATGGGTCATTTATGTGTCTTTTTATTATCATAAACAAGTATATGTCATGATCATATCGATCAATATAGAATAAGTTTATGTTGGGTAAGTAAGTTAAGTTTAGGTGTGTCTCTTTTGTTAATAGTGTAAGTTAAAAGAACTAAATAGTTGTGCTTATCCCGTTGAGATATACGGGGTTATAATATGTGAAAAATTGCAACAAGTTATTGGTTTTTATTGCTCTCATCTTTTTCTATGTTACTACTTCAGCCCGAGCTTTCATGATTTTGCCTCTCAGACTGCAGGCGAGTATTGGCTGATAGATATGGCCAAAGTCCGTGTGTTGGCTTAGGTCCATTAGGGTTTATTATGTTTCATGTACTATATATAGTTTTCTAATAATACATTATAACCTAGAGGGTTTACATTGTCAGCCGCAAGCTCTATTCCACTCCGTCAAAACCTAGCCGCCACCATTTATCACTTTCCTATTAAAATAAAATTTGGAATTTTCGGCCAAACCCTTATCCGCATATTGTTTTTGCCATATGATGCTGTCAACGCCAATCTATGTTTGCGTGCGCTCTTGTTTTATGTTTTTTTTGCGCGCTATGTCATTTTTGATAACACAACTTTTAAGGATAGTATTTGATAACACATTTTTCTATGAGAAATGATGCTACATACATAAAAAAGTTTACAAAATTATATCCACATAATGACTTAGTAACCAATTATGGAGGGTAATAAAAAATAAAAAGAGATTATGATGGAAAATGGTCGAATGAATAATTTTATGAATATAATTTTGGAAAGTCTTTATGATGATGAATTCCTTTTTTTTCTATTAGTCTACTCTACAAACTTTCACTTTTTATGACTCCAAACACCAACACATCAAAATTTTCGATCTACCGCTTATTCTTTTCATAGCCTTCCCGCTCTCCCGCCCCTTGTTTTTCCCAAAATTAAAACTCTAACACTTTTTCCACTCTAATTGCCGCCTCCTTTTCTTACCTTTTCACTTGGATATAGCTCTGCGCAAAACTAAACCATCTATTGTTTTGCTTTTTCTTCATGATGTCGTTCCAAATTCACCTTTAATAAGGTATGTAGATGTCATCCTATATCAATTTTTATGTGATTCTAGTTGTATGGTATATCGTACTACATATTACAAACATCTTTTCAGATCTCACAAGTCAATTTATTGTGAAAACTGAAACAAGTATTGAAATTGGAGCCCGATATTGGTTTCTTTATTTCAGTGTAAACATTATATATTGCATCATCAAATTTGTTATTTTGGGCAGATTCGAGTTTCAGTAAAAAAGCTATATGCAGTTATATAGTTTAGCAACTCTATTTACATGTGAAAAATACTACTTTAGCCATGACATTTGTTTAAGGTTTTGTCCCATGTGTAATAATCTATAAATATAAATCCATTGTTGTGATTGAACTTCATTTCTTTCAACCCATTTGATTTGTTAAATCCAGTTTTTATAGGTAAGTTGTTAGTTTAATATTATTTATTTATATAATTAGAAAGTACGCAAAAAGAGGCTTGAGATTTAAGTTTAATTTGAGTGCTCTAGCCACATATCCTTTGACATTAGTGAGTAAGCTATTGAAATCAAAATCATTTGTATATTTTTGTTTTGGTTAAAAATTTGCTTGTTTGGTTACTTATTTGTGTTATAAATGTGATAGTCTCACATAATGTTTCTTATTAACTGGTCAATTTGGAATTGAGTAAACATAAATTATGTAGTACTTGCGATATCAGCTTGTAAGGCAAAATATTAATGTCATATCCACTTGTTTGTTCTACTTGTTTAAAACGGGTTTCTACCCATTTTCAGTTGTTAACACCTTTCTTTTACCGTGCCAAAAAGTGTACATAACAATAACTTAACAAGCATGCAATTATGCAACTACCTTTATTACATTCATTGATTAGATAATTACGTAACTTATATTCTTGTTACATATCAAACATGTATGAACTTTCTTTTTTCAACATCTTGACTGCTGTCTATTACACTTGAGTTATAAATTAAGTCATTGCAATTGGAGTTTCTTTGTTTATTAAGCAGCCTAATTAACTAGTTACATTGGTCTTATAATGTATTGCAAATGCTTGTTTGCAAAGGTAACATAAAATAATTAGTATATACGCTTGTTTCATTTGATAGCCCTCGTTTTAAGCTTCTATGTAATGTGTGTTCATAGGACCTTTTTTGTATCAGCTCTTTTATGCGCATCAGTATTGATGTCCTTTAAATTAAGCATCTATCATAATTTTTAAACTCAAATTGATGCCCCAAACTTAAGAAACCTTTGTTAATTGCATGCACATTCTTGTGACATATAATACGTAGTAACATGTTTTTTTTATGCAGCTAAAGAAGTGTTCTTGTGAAAAAATAAAGATGACACTCAATATATTTGGTGGAGCACCATCATACGAGCTATTGAGATAGGCATTTCATGAAAGCGACGGACAACTTTGAAGTATGCTAGATAAAGCTTTTTGAAAGAAGATACCAAGACGGCTGAGGTGCTCATTATATATGTAGCAACCTTACCTTAACCATCACATGTAAAACTATTGTTGCAATTAGTACATTTCGAGGTTGTTAGTGCATTATGTAAAATTAAATTGTTTGTTGCAAATTCGTTGCAACTTTGTACTGTTGCAAATCCATTGCAATTATTGATGCAAATTTTCTTCCATTGCAAAAATGTCACAATTTTTTTTTACCGTTGCAAAATAAATTATCATGGAACATTAATGCAATGGTAGGAATTGGTTGCAAATCCGTTGGAAATGACCATTTTCAACGGATTTGCAACAAATTACTACCATTGCATTAGCCTAGTTGTGTTGTACCATGGCTCTTACGACGACAAATAGGTGGGAAAGTTTACCCACGCACTATTGAGGAAAGTTACCGAGATATTATGTGTCGACTTTACACAAAAATAACTTTGTGGGCAATGTTACACACAAGCTACCCACAAGTATATCTACAGGTATTCGCGTGGTGAGTTTAAAAAAATCCCATAAAACTTCACCCACGAACGCAACTCAATCGCCCACCTAAAATGATGCGGGTAAACTTACCCACAAAGTGTAAATGACGTGGGCATACATTTATCCTCGAAGGTTTTACCCAACTTCATGTGGTCGTGGGTATTACCCAGTTACCCACGAAATATGGATTTTACCCATAAATTCTATCCGTGGCTATTCGCCTGAATTCTTGTAGTGAAAAGGCTCAAGAATGATTACGGCGAATATCGATTTCAACAAAAGGAGTTCTTTGATGAAGGTTCAATTGAGAATAATATCTCTTGTAAAAATGATTCTCAATGTATGATGGTTGAAGAAGACGAATACGGAAGGTCGTGTTTATCATTCAACGAATGGCTTGCACATAAGTTTGGTACCTCAATCGTTGGCAATTCTGTCAGAAAAAATGTTTTTATCGAATGGATGATTGATTGCTATCCGAAACGAGGTGAAGGTAGGAATAATGGCAAGATGACGTAAAGTTTATTGAGCACCATGTTGGTGGTGGTTGACATAAAGCCCATGGCTTTTAGTCTAACTAAAGACTCATAATAAAGAAAAGTGCTCTTTCGTGAGACAACCAATTATCCCTTTCCTTTTTGTTTTCTTTTCATTTTTATTGTTGGGTTTTGTGCTTGTAACATTTTTGCAGGAATTGGAGTTAAATGATCGGCTTTTAACAGGAAGATGGGTTCGGTCCTGATTAGCAAGTTACGGCGTAACTTTTCCAATGGTTACGCCGTGACCATCTTACAATAGCAGTACACACCAGGTTTCAACCAGTTACGACGTAACTTCCTTCCATCATTACGCCGTAATGCCTTACGTGGACGATTTCGTGTTCAAACCAATTACGCGGTAACTCATTCTTGTGGCTACGCTGTAATTCATTCTGCAGATCAACTTTAATTCTTAAGCATTAGCACAATAATCTTGAATTAGTTCTAAATAAACTTTGTGGGTATGTTCTCTGTAAGCCCTCACAAGACTACACTCGTCCACTTGGGACACCAAGTGGTTTAAAAGGCTTGTTGCATATTATAAATGCAACCGTGATTCCTACGAAAGTGAGTTAGATTTGTTTTGTTTTTCCTTTTTATTTTTATAATTATGCTTGTTGGTTAGTTATGATTTCAGGGATCGAAGTTTTCTCAGGGATACATAACGAAGGCATGATTTTCTTCGTGGGCCTTCTCTTTTTAGGAGCAAATTTCAGGGAAGTTCTCGCTCCAATTTTACTTTCTCTTCAACTTTATTTAATGTTTAGTTCAAAAGGGACTTTGTACATCTCAAGTGGGGGGACGGGAGTAGAATTAGTACTTGAACTCATTTGCCCTCGTTTTTCTAGTTTATTTTGAAAAATTATGCCATTTTTAAAATTTTGACATGTTTTTCTTAACCTAACTAGATTAGACCTTAGCCGAGCACACTATAACCTTTGATATTCCATGGTGAGATTAGCCTTATTTGTTTTCATTTATTTACCCAAATCTATCAAATTATGAGTGTGCTGGTAGCTTGTAAACTTTAGAACTTGGCCTTTGCTTCATTTCGAGACCATAAACGAGTTGTGTCGAGTTAGCTAGATATATATGGAATAATCAATTTGAGAAGGAAATATTTTAGTATTATCACCCAGATAGCCTATTTATGTGTGTTTATAGATTAGTCACCTCAACTATTCGGCCCCCATGTTAAAACCTTTTGTTTCACTCGCCTTTAGTGCAAGATACCCCTAGATACACCCTTCAGAGCCATTCCTTTCATTTTATACCCTTATTATGTTTGTTTCGTTACACCCATTCGCCTTAGCCTACCGTGTAGTATTAATTTATGGTCGGGAAGTCATTGTTTGCCCAACTTCGAGGTTTAAGTAGAGATGTTCGGGAATCACGCTTTCGTCAGAGAATTACATTTGAAGATCATCGAAGAACCCTCATATTCTACATATATGTTCATCTCAAGTGGGGGATGTTTATCTTTTTATTTGTAATAGTTATGATTCAAAAAAAAATATTGTTTATTAGTTTTGTTATTAAGTGCAATGTATAAGCACTATGAGCTTAATAGATATTATCATCGAGGAGGCCACCTCGGTCACATTTGAAGATTTGAGTTGGTGACGTTTAACACCAACAGTTTGAAGAACAGGTGATGTGCCCATCATGACGTCCGCTAATGATACATTTACTTGATACATCATGATCCAGTTTCTTCATCTTGAAGCTTGAACTTTGGATGGACGGTGAGCTCTGACAACTTGGTTATAGGTTAAGACTATTTGTTTTGTTATTTTTCATTTTACACCAATTATTTCCCGTGTCATATCCTACCTTTTAGTCATGAAGTGTGTCTAGGTGATGAAGCGAGCAATCTTTGGTGTCTTGGCCATGGATTTGGTCATGTATCAGTGATTCTGTCCACTTTATCGTGACACGTTAGTAATGACATTTAACCCTTAACCTCATATTGTGTTAACCCATATTGCCTTCAAAGATTGTTTAGTTGTTGGGAAATATGTTTTTGGGAGTTAATACTTATTTCAGTGGAGTTAGTACTGATAGTGTTATTTGATAAGTATTAACTAGTTAGTACTGATAGTGAAAATATTAGTACTGATAGTGTTAGAGTTTGTACTGATCCATGTTAGGAATGTCGTGTAAGAGTTGTAATAGCATATCTTCTATTCCAATAGAAGATATGATATACTTAATGCATAGTTATCTCTGTAAGGGATCTCCTTGGTGTATAAAAAGAGATCCTAGCTAGGTTAAACAATATCACATATTCTAGCCGTCTTAAGAAGAGCTTCAAGGTTGTAAACCCTAGTACTAGGAGAGTACTCGTATTATTCTTAATAATATTGAAGCTGTTGGTGTTACATTAATCTTATAAGTGCATTCAAGTAGATTCCACATACTTGTGTGTATCTACAACAAAGTTTCTCATTGTTGTTTTGGAACCATCCAAGGCAACTAACACGTTTGCAAGCTAAGTGTTCGAGATCCAAGGTTTGGGACTTCACAAGTGGTATCAGAGCTTGTGTCCTAAAGCTTTGTTTTTAGAAGATCCTGTGTGACTGATATGAAGTAATGGATTACGACAAATCCAACTCAGTTAATCGAGTTCCTAAGTTGGAGCCAAATGAATATGAACTCGGAGAATGCGCATAAGCGGACTTCTTGGTTCTTGATTTCAAGTCTGTTGAACATTGTGCTCTATGGAGACACTTACAAACGCACTATCATCAAGAAGTTCTTTGGTAAGACCATTACTAAAGAAAGAGGTGATCCTATCACTAACGAAGAAATGGCTCTAAGAGGCAATGATCTCAAGGTTAGAGTCTTTTACTTATGGCAATTCACGATGATCATCAACTCACCTTCAACAAACACAAAGATCTTGAGAGTTTTTAAAAGCCATTGAAACCAGATTTGGTGGAGATTCATCACCAAGAAAACTCAAGACTCTTTTGAAGCAAGAATTTGAAAACTTCATCTTCTTTGTAATCGAGTCCATTGACTCGATCTATAATAGGCTTCAAAAACTTGTTAGTCAACTGGCGGTATTGGATGTGGAGTTCTCCAGGAAGATGTCAACCTCGGGTTTGTTAGAAGTCTTCCATCACCAAAATGGGACACTCATGTCATTGTATGGAGGAACAAGCGATTTTGAAACCATGAAGTTGGACAATTTGTTCAATAGCTTTAAGGTGATTGAACAAGACATGAAGAGAAAAGGATGCATCTTCCGCTCGGGTCACATAACATAGCCTTTGTGGCTCACCCCAGAACTAGCAATGATATGGACAGCTTGATGTTAGTACTTCTAGTACTAATGTTATCTTGATGGTCCCGTAACCACTGCAGCAGTATCAATGAAGGTACAATCTATGCTTTCATAGTGAGCAGAGTCAAGGATCCCGGATCACTCGTGATGATCCGAGACAAATCCATGAAGATGACATGGAAGAGATGGACATCAAATGGAACATTGCCTTGATCGGCATGAGGAAAATAGGTTCATGAAGAAAGCGGAAGGCGATTAAGATCAATGATGGAGATGTTCTTGGGTTTGAGAAAGGAAAGGTTGAATGCTACAAGCAAGCAAGCTTGGGCATTTTGCCGTGGAATGCGAAGTCCTAGGAGCAAAGGGAGAAACAGTGATGCTGACAACTCCTCTTCAAAAGCAATGGTGGCTGTGGATGGTGTTGGATATGATTGGAGCTTCATAGTTGATGAAGAAGAAAGTCCAATCAATATGGCTTTGGTATCTCAGGTACTTAATTGTTCAGATACATGTATTCCATTAAACAAATATCTAGAGCTAAAAACCATGTTTGATAATGTGTCTAAAGAACTTGCTAAAACCAGTTACAACTTAGCAAATCATAAAAGAGGCTTAGCAGTTCTAGAAAAATAAATTGTGCACTATAAAGAAAATGAGTCAAAGTTCTTTCAAACAATCAACATGCTTAATAGGGAAATCTCTTTAAAGACAACACCATTAATGTGTTAAAAGAAGAATTAGAAAGTCACCACAATTAAAGTTAATATAGAGTTAAGTGTTGAGCAACTTAAAGACTCACAACATTATAACTCTGAGAGAGTTGATAGATACCTGGAGAAAGCATTAATTGGCAAAGCCAAATCAGGTATGGGGTATAAAACTACACCACCACCATTCAGAGGTATCCCTTCACCTCCTGGTATAGACCTTGCCCACACTGGCTTAGCAGAGTTTTAGGAACCCACATTTGTAAGAGGACCTACAATCAAAAGTACTTTTCCTGAAAAGACTGATGAAGTGTTTGAAAGTGCTTGTGACACCTCCTTACCTGAGGTGCCTGTATCTGAAAATCAAAAGGCCAGTGTAGAGCCTTGTGAACCAAAGCAAGTTCAGACCACTAAACCAGTAAGACCATTTGATAAACCTGTTAATAAGCCAGTTAAATATGCTAAGATGTATAGAAACAGGTCATCTAGTCCTAGAGGTAACAAGAGAAATTTGAGCCAGTTAAAATCTGAGCAACTAGGAGATGAATTTGTCATGTATAATAAATCTTGCTTTGTGTGTGGTAGTTTCTCTCATCTGCAGGCTCATTGCAGACACCCTCTGAGACCTCAACCCATCATGACCCCTAGAGCAGTTCTTCTTAAAACTGGCATAAAACCTTTGAATAATGCAAGGCCAGCTAATACTGCTAGAGTATTTGGCGAAAGACCCAAAAGAAATTTTTCAAAATCATCATCTACTACACCAAGGTCCTTTAAATCAGCAAAAACCTTTAATTCTTATGATGAACAAATCAAGTTTTACAAGAAAAAGGTTAATACTTATGAGCCAAGACTTAATCTTGATAGGCTAAAAGTTAATACTTTTAAGCCTAAAATGAAATCACTGGCTCTAAAGTGAATGCTACAAAGGAAATAAGGGCAATGTTGTTAAGCCCTCGACTTGTGGGTGAGAAAGACCACTCAACCCAACAAAGGCATCGCTTACTCTCAAGAAATATGATTACATTGATGCACAAGGCGATCCAAGTCAAGAATGGCTTGGGTCCCCAAAAGGAACTAATTTCCTTTATTTTATGTGCATGGACATTACAACAATAATGATGATCTTGGCTATTTAGACAGTGGGTGTTCGAGCACATGACTGAAATCTATCCTATCTTTCGCACTTCACTAATTTGAATGGAGGATATGTTTCTTTTGGAGGAGGAATTGGTGGAAGAATTATCGGTAAAGGTACAATCAAGACCGGTAATCTAGATTTTGAAGATGTGTACTATGTGAAGGAACTCAAATACAATCTGCTTTAGTGTGTCACAAATGTGTGACAAGAGGAATTTTGTTCTATTCACGATATTGCTTGCTTGGTTTTATCTCCTAACTTTATGTTGCCTAGTGATGATCGTGTTCTACTTAAGTTTCCTAGGAAAAGCAATCATACAATGTCAATATGAAGAACATAGTGCCCAAAGACAATCTTACATGTTTAGTTGCTACAGCCTTCTTTGGATGAATCTATGTTATGGCATAGAAGGCTAGGTCATGTGAACTTTAAGGTAATAAATCTTTAGCTAAAAACAACCTTGTAAGAGGTTTACCTTCAAAAATATTTGAAAATAAACAGACCTGTAGTGCTTGCCTCAAAGGGAAGCAACATAGAGCCTCTTGTAAGCCCAAGGATTTTAACTCAATCACCCAACCACTTCATATGTCGACATGGACTTATTTGGCCCCACTAATGTTAGCAAATGAATTTTAAGTATTGTTTGGTTGTGACCGATGATTTTAGCAGATTTACTTGGGTTTTCTTCATGAATACTAAGGATGAGACCAGTGAAATCCTTAAGTCTTACATAACTGCAGTAGAAAACCTTACTGATAAGAAAGTTAAAATCATTAGGTGTGAACAAAGTTTAAGAACCAAGTGATGAATGATTTCTGTCAACTTAAGGGTATTAAGAGAGAATACAGTGTAGCTAGGACTCCTCAGCAGAATAGGGTTGCTGAAAGGAGAAATAGGACGTTGATAGAGGCTTCTAGGACTATGTTAGCAGATTCCAAGTTACCCACAACGTTTTGGGCTGAGGCAGTGAATACTGCTTGCTATGTTTAGAACAGGGTACTGGTAATAAAGCCTCATGGCAAGACTCCTTATGATCTGTTTTTAGGTAGAAAGCCTACCCTAGACTTTCTTAGACCTTTTGGGTGTCATGTCTCTATTCTCAATACTATTGACCAGTTAGGTAAGTTTGATGGAAAATCTGATAGTGGATATCTGGTTGGCTACTCATTGAATAGTAAAGCCTTTAGGGTTATAATTCTAGAACCAGAAGAATAGAGGAGAACCTGCATATAGAGTTTCTTGAGGACAAACCTAGTGTAGAGGGGCAGGGACCAACATGGCTTTTTGATATTGTTATGCTAACAGAATCTATGAACTATGTGCCTGTTTCTATAGATTCTAACATTGTTGCAGGTGAAAAGCAAGGTCCTGATGTAGATTCTGATGATGAAGATGACTGTATCCTGTTGCCCATTTGGAAAAATAGCTTTGCTGGAAGCACTTCTTCAGGGGAGGCAAACAATAATGATCAGCCTCCAAAGACCAATGATGCTAATGCTGAAGAAGGGGTTGCCAAAGAAAGTGATACAGTGAAAGGAGATGAAGTGATCAGTACTAATGTGATTAATACTGATAAGCCACATATTAGTATTGATGAGCCAGATTTTAATACTGATGGTCCTCTGACTACTACATCAGTTTATGCAGATGTTTCTGATCCTTATGGTGAAGCTGATGAGATTGATATGAAAAATATAGCTTCATCTTATGTTGTTCCTGCTACACCACACAGAAGAATCAATCATGATCATCCTTTGGAGAATGTTATTGGGGATGTTAATGCTGAAAGAACTACAAGATCTAAAGTTCAGCATAGTGAGACTGGATTCTTCAGTGCCATCTACGAAGAAATAAATCATGGTGCCTCACAGTCATGTCTCTTTGCCTGCTTTTTTTTCCCAAACAGAACCAAAGACACTCTACAAAGCTCTTGAAGATGAATCATGGGTAGAAGCAATGCAAGAGGAGCTTCTCCAGTTTAAACTTCAAAATGTATGGGTTCTGGTGGATCTTCCTGATGGCAAGAGAGCAATTGGCACTAAATGGGTTTTCAGGAAAAAGAAGGATGAAAGGGGTGTTGTAATCAGGAACAAGGCTAGACTAGTAGCTCAGGGGTATACACAACAGGAAGGGATTGATTATGAAGAGGTCTTTGCTCCAAAGAGCAAGGATTGAGGCTATCGACTTTTCCTGCCTATGCATCATTTAAAGACTTCACAAGATACCGGATGGATGTGAAGAGTGCTTTCTCTATGGGAAGATTGAGGAGGAGGTGTATGTCACAACCTCCGGCTTTGAAGATCCAACCTTTCCGACAAAGTTTACAAGGTTCGAAGGCACTCTATGGTCTCGCATCAGCCCCAAGAGCTTGGTATGAAACTTTAGCCAAGTATCTTTTGGGCAATGGCTTCAGAAGAGGGAAGATTGATTAGACTCTATTCATCAAGAATGTGAAGAATGATATCCTGTTGGTGCGATATATGTTGATGACATTATTTTTGGCTCAACCAAGGTGATCTATGCAGAGTTTGAAAAATTAATGCATGATAGGTTTCAAATGAGTTCTATGGGAGAACTCACCTTCTTTCTTGGGCTACTGGTCAAGCGAAGATAGATGGTATATTTATCGGCCAGATAAATATGTCAAGGAGATTTTGGTGAAGTTTGGCTATGACAACACAAAGATTGCAAGTACTCCTATGGAGCATAATAAGCCATTACTTCCAAATGATGATGGTGAAGAAGTAGATCATCATCTCTACAGATCCATGATTAGATCATTGATGTACTTGACTGCCTCCAGACCAGATATAATGTTTGCACTGTGTGCATGTGCAACATTCCAAGTCTCTCCAAAGCTTTCTCACTTGTATGCGTTAAAAGAATCTTTAGATATCCGAAAGGCCATGCTCAACTTGGCCTTTGGTATCCTAAGGACTCTCCTTTGATCCGTAGCTTACTCGATGCTGATTATGCCGGGCAAGTCTTGATAGGAAGTCAACCACAGGTGGATGTCGGCTTGGTGATAGGTTGATTTCATGGCGGTGCAAGCGTAGTATTGTGGCAACCTCTACAACCGAGGCCGAGTATGTAGTCTGCGCAAGTTGTTGTGGTCAAGTTCTATGGATTTATAATCGATGCTTGATTATGGGTATAATTTCATGGGCACTTGCCATTTATATTGATAACAACAAGATTATATGCATTATTAAAATCAGCTTTTCATTCTAAAACTAAGCATATAGAGATAAGACAACATTTTATAAAAGATCAGTAATGAAAAGAAACTTATTCGAGTTGATAGGATTGATACCGAGTTTAATGTTGCGATCTTTTAACCAAAGCTTTTGATTTGGGAAGGTTTCAAGATTGGTCACAAGTATTGGGATGCTTCACCCATAATATGTCTTATCTCTCTATTTTGTAAAGTTTTGTAAACTGGTAGTTAGTACTGATTGTTATCCAGTTTATACTGATTGTGTCAAGTTAATACGGATTGGCAAGAAAATGGCTTGGATTGTGTTTTCTTGGTTTTGGACTAACCTTTCAGGTATAACACAAGCAGTATGGATATGGTTTGGTGACTAAGTGTTACAGCACATGTGGTTCTCTTTCTTATGCTCATTCTGAAGCCACCACATGATGGACCTTGCTGTAATAATGGAATGAGTGATGCCAAAGCATTATGTGGCATCTTGTGCTTAAAATGAACATGAATTGATGGTTTTAGTTGGTCAGATCATTCTGCACTAACCCACTCTTTGTCATTCTATCTGTTTACAGATAGTGTGACTAGCCTAAGGGCATCTGGCTTAGAGAACAATGAGCAAAAGTGAATCCAACACTTGTGTTGGAGGCAACACCTACCACGAGCCGGAAACCATTGGGCCCTTTTAATAGATTATCCATCACAGGCCGCATCAAACCATTAGTTTTCACCAAACCAGAGGCCATGTAAGGCCGACCTTGATTAAATGTCTGTCATCACATTTAATCCCTTTAAAATAGCGTTTCAAGTATTATAATTTCCAAACTATAAGATAATACGATGGGTAAAGTTAATATTGATGGTTATAAGTTAGTCTTGATAAGCATAGTTAGTCTTGATGAACTAGCCGTTAGTACTTATTCCAAAAGTCTTATGCAATGATTACTTTTGCAAGTAGAGTTGTTACCGTCTTTTTCCTTATAAAAGGGTTTCCTAATTGGTTTCTCTTCACTTATTACCATAAATATTTATAAGGCGGTTCAACCAAAATTCTCCAACTCTCTATATATTGCATAACTTTCCAATTGCTTTCACCACAATTCTCTAAAGACTTTTGCGATTAAATCCTACATAACTACCCACGAATTTTCTCATTCATGGCTCATATTGATTTTGTCGACAAGCACAACATGGTGGCATGCTTGGAATTTCCGTAGGCCATGATGAATTTACAGAGATAGTAGCTTTCCTCAATAGAAAAAGCATCGTGTTTGCTTTACTTTTAAACCCTACTATCTTCTCAGCCCTTATCGTGAAGTTTTGGCAACCGTCATTGCCTCAACAACTAAGGAAGGGGTACAAAACTAATTGGCACGATGGATGGCACTCAAATTGTTATTATCAAGCCTCTAAGAGAACATCTTCATCTTAGAGATGTCAGTAGGTATTAGCACTTGCCAACATCGACATTATTGAACAACTCACATTGATGGGGTATAGACATGACAATACTATCAATTTTCACAAAAGTCGGTTTTCCCCACAATGGAGGTTTCCAATTCATACCCTCTTACACCGCTTGATTCACAAAAGGACCGGCCGGGATGATTTTCCCACAAGCATAGCTATAACCTTGATATGCCTTGCAACAGTGGGTGTTCAACTTTTCAAACTATATTTTTAGGGTATGCTTAAAATGCGCTTAGCAAAAACAAGTTTCGATGTATCCTGTGTTTATACAAATGTTTTGGATCTTCGAGACAAAACTTGCACCTCACAAAAATATTTATCCAAAAAAATACTCACAGCCAAAGTGTTTTCAAATATGTTAAGGGCTGTGGTAGGATACAGTGGGGTTGTAGTACCATTATTTCCAACCATGCTTATTGCAGAGGGTGAAGGACCATCAAGCACAGGTGGCTCCCAACATACACCTACATATCCTGAACACTCTCCACATCAACAAACTTCATCAACCAGTAGGTACTCCAGACAGGAGAGTAGGACAGCTCAAACCCATTTTCCTCCTAACATTATACAAGATGAGCCTATCCCAGGTGATGGAGGGGATACATTGGTGAGGGCTGCCACTACTCAACCAGGCTTAGAAGCTGGTGAGGAAAGTGGTAACATCCATAAGACCCAATCCATGCCAACACCTAGTGAGCACTCCTCACAGGGTGGACCCAGGCACAGGCTAAAACGGGGGGAAGGGGGTGTATCTGCTCAGGTTAGGCCTAGGAGTGCATCTCAATTGCCCAATAACCCACCTCTCTCAGCAGGTCACATAGATGGAAGTGGTGAGGGCAGCTTATCACTTCAGGATATGACGGAATTGTACAGGTTCTTATGCAGAGAGGTGAACACCTTGGAGATTGCTTTGGATGAACATAAGAAAGCTGCTGCAAAAGTTCATACCAGGATGCTCCTCAAGATGAAACGGCTAGAGCATCAAGTAAAACTTCTTTCCAAGCAAACAACAGAAGCATCTCCAGTCACCACATCTCTCAAAAGAAAGGCCAAGTTCAGAGTCTCTAGCACATCTACAGAGAATTCTTCCAAACAGGGGAGGAGTTCTGACTTTCAAGGAAGAAGAGAATTTGGTCAATGGCAAGGTGGTCAAGGTGGTTCAGCTTTTAGAGTCCTTTTATTGATGAAGAACAAGAAGTTCAGGCCAACATCAATGTAAAAGAAGTACTTAGTACGCCTACATGCACTATCGACTATCCCGCTTAGTAATCGTTAGTGTTGTAGTTAATCTTGATAGTACTATGGTTAATACTCGTGTTCGCAATCGAGACTAAGCCCAATTGTCCAAGTAGTCACGATTTACTACAAGAAACAACTACGAGGCTACCACTATTAATGCTATTGCTCATGAAGACAGTGATGATGAAGAAAGAGAAAACATGTTGTTCGGGTTTGCAGAGCCTAAAAAGACCTAGCCTACTAAGCCTCCTATTCTGCACCTAAGAAAGAAGACCAAGTCGTGACAACCAAGCCCAAAGAAAAGGAGTTACTATCGAGAGAGGAGGTGCTCCACGATCACCAACTTCATCACCCAAAGATAGATCCCAAAGACAAGGGCAAAGGTATATTGGTATAAGTTCCAAAGAAGAAGAAGGAGATTGAAAGATTAAATGAAGAAGCAACAAGAAAAATTTCACAGATCGAAGAAGAAGAATTGCGAGAAAGAAGTCAGCGAAAAAGAAAAGAAAAGATGGCTAAAGTTGAAGAAGATTGGCAAACATGGGATGACATGAGAGCCAAAGTAGAAGTAATCAGAGGTACAATGAAGCTACAACAAGATCAGGGAAAGAGTATTAATTAAGCAGCTCAGTTGTTTAGTGAAATATTGGCTAGAAGACAGAGCCAATTCAGGCAGTAAAGGGAAATTGAAAAGGCCTCAAAACCTCCAAACAAAAGTCAGCAAAAGATGTATCTCTGTAAATACATCAAGTATCAAGGTGAAGATAAGAGAACACTAAAGCAGCTTAATCAACTGCCTTGGGATACTCTTCAAAGACTTGCTGACAGAACTCAAAGTAGCATACTCAACTTTAGACCTATGTAAGATGATGATTTCATTAAAGGGTCACAATCTATTGATCCTATTGCCAGTTACAAAAAACCATCTGAAGAAGGAGGTTCCTCAACTGCACCCAAAAGACTGAAAGCATCTGAAGATGAAGGTGGACTCACAGAAGAAGAACTTAATCAGATGATGTTAATTGAATCTCCAAAAGATGCATTGTCCTCAGAGCCCATAAATACTAGGTATCCAATTCTTGGTTGGGATATCTATACTGAAGATGGAAAGAGGCACTGGAGGATTCAAAGAGCTGGTGGAAGGACAAGTGCTTACTTGTATCTGGTGGATTTGTTTGCATCTATTGATAGGGATGATTTGCTTAAGCTATGGGAGTTAGTCAAGAACAAGTTCAAGAATAGAGATCCGATAATGACAAGGATCCGAATTACTTTATGAATTGCGAAATATCTTTGAACCGGATCCATCGGAGAATAATGGAAGTATCAATCGGCAAAGAAGTACCAACTTGGACCTTGATTAATTCTTGTAGAATGCACTTGGTTACTACATGCAATGGGACAGATATCTACATGCTGGTTGAAAGAACTTACCCCCTTGCATTAGGAACTCTTATGGAAATGCTGACAGCAGAGCTAAGGATGGGTAATGCAGTTGAAATGGCTAAAGAGTTGTTTCTATGATTAAAGATCTATGATCAAGTCGAAGACCTAGTAGGAAGTGAGTTTGGAAGAATCCTCAAGATCAAGAAACTTGTGATTTTGAAACCCAATCACAAGTTTAGGGAGGATTGTTGGAACACGCTTTTGGGAGTTAATACTTATTTCAAAGGAGTTAGTAATGATAGTGTTATTTGATAAGTATTAACTAGTTAGTACTGATAGTGAAAATATTAGTAGTGATAGTGTTAGAGTTTGTACTGATCCATGTTAGGAATGTCGTGTAAGAGTTGTAACAACATATCTTCTATTCCAATAGAAGATATGATATACTTAATGCATAGTTATCTCTGTAAGGGATCTCCTTGGTGTATAAAAGGAGATCCTAGCTAGGTTAAACAATATTCCATATTCTAGCCGTCTTAAGAAGAGCTTCAAGGTTGTAAACCCTAGTACTAGGAGAGTACTCGTATTATTCTTAATAATATTGAAGCTGTTGGTGTTACATTAATCTTCTAAGTGCATTCAAGTAGATTCCGCATACTTATGTGTATCTACAACAAAGTTTCTCATTGTTGTTTTGGAACCATCCAAGGCAACTAACATGTTTGCAAGCTAAGTGTTCTAGATCCAAGGTTTGGGACTTCACATTAGTCCTTAACTCTAGTGGTGGAGATTCGTGTAACCGCCAATCTTATGATAGAATACATGGTATGACTGTGCTTTGAGTGATCACCCCGAGACACTTAGACTAGAAGAGAGACTATGAGTGTTTGTTCCCATTTTGTGAGGTGTTCGGCTTTGATTTATTCTGGCATAAAGAATTTTTAAACTCATATCTTCCAGGTATTTGGGGATATCTTTTTAGAAATTATTCTAATAAGGTCTACTTGAGGGTAAGTAGAGTTCAAGTGGGGCAATAATTGATAACATCAAATTATCCTGACTAAGTATCAATTTCCTCCGATTATGCTCATATTTTATGTCATTTATATGGATATATACTCTTATTCTTTTATATTTCATTTCCAGGTAAAATATGAGCATTGGAGTTTAGAGACGCGGATTTGGAGATTTTTCTAACGGTTTTATCTTAGTATGCTATTAATGAAGAAGCTAGGACGTAACTCTTATTCTCAATTACGCCGTAGCTGGGATTTTGTCACTGAGACCAACTCACCGCCGTTACGGTGTAACTCTCGACTTAAGTTATGTCGTAGCCATCTAGGTCATGAAGAATTTCGCGTCCGTAAGCTACGCCATAACCTCCTCACATGCATTACGATGTAACAACCTTCTGTTTAGAAGGTATTAAAGATACGACATAGCTATCTACTAAATTAAGGCGGAGCTACTGTTACGGCATAACTATTCTATAGGTTACGCCATAGTCACCTCTACGAGCTTTCTGTTTAGAAGACACTAAAGGTATGGCGTACTCTCAACCTTGGTTTACGCCGTAACTATGATTGGGCCTATAAATACAAATCCTAAAATCTGGTTTTTACATCATTCACTCACAACACAAAGGCAGAGAACGTGAAGATGGTTCCAAAGGCAAATCATACCAAGCATACAGAGCAGTCTCCAAGGTAGGAATCACACCATATCGATAAGCTTTAGCGATCACTACTGTCTTTTACTTTAATTCATACCTTTAATCATGTTAAAAATGAATTCATTGTGTCTTTTAATATGATCGGCTAAGCACCCTTGGTACTAGCCTAGTTATGATTCCTTCATTGTATTGTTTGTGTTTTCATGCTTCTATAATTGTTTCTAGTGTATGCATGCATAGTTCGATGGTAGTTACCATAGCTTCGGTAGTTTTGAAGTGCGGTCATATCTAATTGCTTAGGAGAATTGACCAACTGATCCTAAGTAAGTAGATAGAGAGGCTTGGCAAGAATTGACCCAAAGACTATCAAATCCCTCTTGTGCGAATTGACCAAAGGATCACCGTTCGGATGGATGAACTTAAAAATTTAGGGATATGTGTCTAAGATGCTAGCGCCCGGGCACACATTATTTCGAATCTTGCATGTAGGGTACGTAATGACTTGGCTTAGGTTGCTTAAGACCCTCGAATCCCCAAAGGGTAGGCCTTTGACGTCGGGTAGGAACCTTTGTTAATAGGTTATGACGAATTGAACAAATATTGTCATAGCGACTTAAACCCCCACTTGTATCAATAGGAAGTATTTATAAAACATATACATTACATGATAGGATGAATAATTAGGTTAGCACACGTTCTCACCATTAATCACAACCTTAATTTAATTTGTGCATTTTATTTCTTGTCTTTAGTTTAATTAATCATTTCATATTTAAAACCATTTAAAATCGTGACACTTAAAATTAATAGGATCCTCATCTACATAGCTCTTGGGAACAACCTTGGCTTTACCACCTTCTATACTACGCACGATCGGGTTCACTGCTCGTTAGTGCAATAGGTAGACCTTAGGTAGACGAGAATTATAAATATTAAATCCTTGTCGGAAAACCTGCATCATGGTTGTACGATTTCCTCTCTGTGATCAACTCAAACTTTTGGCAAAATCAAATGATATGAAGGATATTTTGTTAGCTCACTAGCGCAAAGAAGTTGAAGAAACTTTTGTAGATGAAGAAGATTTTAGGGCTAAAGGTTCGGAGATAATCGATCGCTGCAATCATCATAGGAAGATAATGGTTGAGATTGAAAGGGCTCGTGGTTCTAGTGCTGCTTTTCTAGGACTTATGGATCTAAGAAAGTTGCAACAGGATAAACTTTGTGAAGCTTCAAGGATAATGATAATGGTGACAAAGAAACAAATTGTCTTCGTGATTTGTTCATTTTATCATGGAGCTCGAGGAAATGCGGGTTGAGGAGATGGAGGCATGAAGTGCGGTATGGTATGGGTATTTTGGTATCTTTCTTTTGGGGTTTTGGGTATTCCTTATGTTAGGTGAATAGGATGGTTTAGGTTTGGCAATTGGTTTGGTGAAGCTAACTTTTGTGCAATCTTTGTGAAGCTCTTATCATATCAAATAGTTGTTGTTTAGGAAAATGATGGGTACGGTCATTTTCCCTTGTTTAACGTGGTTGTAATTATGATCTAATGTACCGAAAAACTTATTAATATAATGATGGTTATTAGTTTATATTTGATGTTTTAGTTTCGTTTTAGATAATGGTTTTAAAGTTCTATGTGTTTCAATTATGTCGTGTCTTCAGTTAGATGCGCTTATGTGTGTTGGTTAATCAGATGGTAGGATCAATAGTCATAGCTAGTAACGATAGTTAATTTGAGGGTACTATTGTTTTGCAATATGCTTGTTTTATATCTGATTTAGAGTTTTAAATCTGCGTAGACTTGTTACTTTATCACTGTAAAAATTGGTTATGCAACTTGCGGCTTGGATCCAAGGTTTCTTGTGATTTAGTATAAGGACGTGAAGGCACATAACAAACAAATAGTTTTCTGTTTTCTATTTATCCAATTTTGGGTGAAGAGCACAAAATCGCTTCAATGTAGATTATGTTTGCTATTGGCACAGTGATACTTGATACAACCGATAAAACTCGGTGTTCTCCCATTATAAGGCATATTATTTGTAATTAGATTGTTCAAAACACATTTTAATGGATTGAAGGAAAAAAATCAACCATTTAGGAATGCGCCATTTATTCTTTACCTGAGCCTTGATGGTTTGATGTATGTGCATCTATTTCAGGATAGTCGTTAGCGAAAATGGTTATACTAATGTTTGTTTATATGTTGTAGAAGGAATGTTTGTTACTGGTATAGATAAAATCATTTTTTCAATTTAACTTTTTGACAATATATGTTGTTTTTGTTCTCCTTTTTTTTCGGATTATGTGGTTGCTATAACTATTATGGATATAAGTTGTGTTTCGTGGATATAAGTTGTGTTTCAGTCGATGGTCATGCTTGCGGATGTGCAAGCTTGTGTTTTCGTAAAATACGCTTTGGAAGTAGAATATTGAACCGTGAAGATCGCGATTGTTTATGAGTGTTTACATGTTTTATGTTGATGTGGTTGATATGCAGTCTTGTGGAATTGGTGGCCTTTTCTTCTAATTCTTTGGAAGTCGATTGTTTTTTGAAGTTATTGATAAAAATCAAGAGCAGTTTAATTTATTGTTAGTTTGTGTTGCAACAATGTTTGTAGCAAGTGTTTTGCCATATAATAGAGCGTTTTGATATTTCATATATGAAGGCGGCTTGATTTTTAGTATATTACAATAGTTATGTTGTTTTAGCTACCCTTTAATTTTATGGCATCTAGTGTTGTGTTACTGACCTGCTACCAGTATAATTGGTAAATAGTTATTGCAGTAATCTTTCTAACATTATAAGCGTCAATATAGCTAAAGTCAGCTTGCTAGTTTCATTGACGATTGTAAAACAGAGTACACCTTTAGCCTGGTGATATACAAAAGATGTGGGATGTTAGCTGCCTTTAGTTTTTGGGATAATTTCATCCATGTCCTTGAAAAGCTTGATTATTACGTCAATATCCTTGTAAAAATGAAAAGTACGTCAATATCCTTACAAAACTCGAAAATACTCATGCATATCCAAAATAATAGTATAATCCATTTTGATACTTTTAATTATTAACTAAATGTAAAATAAAATGATCAATTACTTTTCAACCCTTATATCAAAATTAAAAGGTAACTAGACTTTTCTTAAGTATCTTCCTTTTCATACGGATTATTTTTTTCTTCTTTGTATCGGCCATGTTCTCATGATTTAATCACATCCTTAATTATTTTTTGTATGGGTTTGATCATTATTTAGTTTTAATCGTTAGTAATATTACGTTTAATTTGTCCTTCACATAAAATGGTTAAATTTCTTTCATTGAAAATCATAAGGCTACCTGACAACAAATAAAGTACTCCTACTTCCGAGCAATTTAAAGATATGCTATCAATTGCTACATCTATTTTTTTTTGGCAAAGTTCTCATAAACTTTCTTTATTAGAAATAGTTTGAAATAAGCCTCATGTTTGATGTAGTTTTAGTTATTTTCCCATTTTATATAACAGTACTGTTAATCCTTCAAGTTGTAATATATTTGCCATTAATATCAATTCAGATAAAGGAGGAGATAGATTCAAGGAAGAAGAAGAAAAAATAATTGAGGAAAAAAGAATCATGTGTTTGAGATTTTTTAATTATTTGATTAGGTACAAGGGTAAAAAAAGTAATTTGTTATTAGATTAGTATAAAAAAGGTAAAAAATATCAAAATGGATTAAATTATTATTTTGGACATATTTGAGTATTTTTTAGTTTTAAAAGGATATTGGCGTAATTTTAATTTGGGAAAATGACACAAATAGACCTCGCGCCCTGATGCATATCACTTTATAGACCACTTTTATTTTAAATTTGAAAGTAGACCGAGGGCAACCATTGTCATTGGGCAACTCAACCACATTACAAGTGTCCCGTATGTGTAAGGTATTGTTTTTGGGCAACCAAAAGTCACGAGCAACCGTATAATTTTAAAAGGGTTCAATCGTCATTTCGTTAGACAAAAAGTACACATTTGAAGTGTAAAGTACAAGATCCATTAATTAAGAGAGTTCAAAATCCAAAAGTCACTAACCCATAAAGCATCCATAGTAGTTATCGGTATTCTCTGCTTTTGCTTCTCGCATACTATTTTCACAAATTAAACCGTCTTCTTCGTCAGCCCCCTTTCTTCCTTGTAACGTCAGTTATGTCACCATCTTTAAAGGTACAGTGTTGATTGCAAAACCACATTCGATTCATCAAGTTTTAAAAAAATGTTCTCAAATATGGTACGTAAATATTCTTCTCGTTGTTTATTACATATGATTATTTCCAATTGGTTTTGTGTTATAATAAATCGTTTTTGTTATTCGATGAATACCTATGTTAGATAGGTGTTAATTCCATTTTATAATCCATTGCTCTTTTTTATGTGTATCTTAGATGTCGTTAGTTATGTATTTAACATTACTTGATTTATTAAAAAATTTAGTACTAGTTTGTAGACTTATAAGGAGTGGTTTATATGCATCATCTATGCAATTGTTTACGATGTTGGTATAGAATCCTTTTATGGCCTGAATTATTTTTGGTTTTTGTTGACTCTTTTTAGGACTACGAATCTAAGTTAATCGTTACGAGTAAACTGAACTGGTTTTCGTAATTATGTAGGGTAAAATACATCTGTTCCATTTACCGCTCTTCTACAGCTTGTTTAGAGGTTTCTTCTGCTTTGCCCTTTCCTTTTCTGTAGCAATTTCTTTAGCATTTACTTCCATATGTAATCTTTTAGCAATTTTTCATCAAAAGCTATCTCGATCCTCTCACTTTGAAACACCAAAGTTGGATCGCAATCCTTTACCCTTTCCAATATCGGTTTGAGTAACTACATCTTTCTCGCAGGTTCACCAATGTTTAGAGTCTTAGCAATATGTCATGGTGCGAGGATAGGGTGAGATTGCTTTTGGTTGACCAATTGTATGGCAATCTCATTGTCGACCTTTTTGGTTTTGGTGTTGGTGTTATTGATGTGGTTATAATTGTAGCAATGGTTGCCTAGGCGGTGGAAACGTCTGAACTGGCGAGATACTTGTGTAATAATAGCGAGATGGTTACTCCAATACTAGCAAGTGGATGCGACAATCTTTGAAGTGGTTTCTGCACCCTTCATTCTCCTTTTCTTCAATGCACCTTTAAAGAATCATCTTGACTCTTGAGGTTTGGAAATTTTATGTTTCCTAGTGAATAATATCAATAACTAATGGAATTTTGAGTTTAGTATCGCAATTAAGTCTAGTTAGAGTATATTCGCATGTGAAGAATATCGAGATTGGCTATTATTTTGATTATTTATGTTTTCACTAATGATATCATAAAATCATAACATAAAATTTGATGCGATGTCGGTACCTTGTTCATTAGATAAATACTAATTACCTTACATACCTAATCGGTCCAAAATAGCACATTCTTACACATATACAAAACACATTCACAATCCTAAAATCATCGAAGATCACCGCAACTTCTTTAGTCTGTTGATAAGATTTTGGCACATTCAACCATCTCTTGATACTTAGCTTTGACAACAACATTATGATCTTTCAAATTCTTAAAACTGGTTTGCATCTCTTCATACTTCGCTTCAGCATCAGCATTATAATCTTTGTGAATCTTAAAATCAGTTATCGCCTCTTCACACGTTGCTTCCAAATTAGCATTATCATCTTGGATCCTCTTGAAACGCGCTTTCATATCTTCATACTCACATTCATACTCTGGAAGTTGTTCAATCATTCTCTTCCTCTTATCAATCAGCTCTTGTTTCTCTCTAAAATTTCGTTGTATTGGGAAAGTCTTTCCCGGCTCACAAGCAATTAGCATTCTCTTGAAACGGTCTATCATGTCTTTAAATAAAGGATCGTGCAAATTAGTACAATTCGGAGTGCATGTACCATCTTGTCACAAAGAACACGCCATTTCGTAAATGATTGTGATGATTGACAATTTAATTGATCTAAATGTCAATTTACAAAAATATCACAGTAGAAGTGAAAGGTAAATTTCACAAATAAAAGGTGTTTTTAGTTTTTGTGTAGACAATTGTATTATTTATTGACAATTTGAATTGGTGTAGGATCATTATTTTTATGTGTTTGATGATTCGGGTGGTCTTGGGAGATCAAAATACATGTTTGCCATAGTTAGAGAGTTAGTAGAGAGAGAGGTGTTCTTGCTAGAGGTTTACACAAATTGTAGAGTATTAGATTATGAGAGCACCACCCTTCCATGGATGGAAGGGGTATTTATAGTTACAAATACACGACCTCCTATCGGCCTGTGGATCGTGGATACAAGGGTAAAGACCCGTCCTTCCTCCACGGTGTTGCACTAAACTATTTTACGCCATCGACTAACTAATAAAACAATAAATAACGTGACTAACGACAAATCTACGAGCTAACTTATGCTAGATAATATTTGGGGTGACCGACTCTTCACTAAGAAATTTTCCAATTCCTAACAATCTCCCTAAGGAGGTCACCCCATGTTTTACATTTCGAATCCTAGCATTCTATTCTTGACATTGTTCTTGAGCTCGTAGACTTGAATTCTTCATTTCGCAATCTTTGTGCTTTTGTAGTGATTCTTCAAAGTCCGCATTGATTTGTACTTTCGGTGGAGGTCTTTGAACCGATCCACATCTTGATGATCTTCGAGCTTTCTTTGAGATCATCACCACAAGAAATCTCGGATCACCCTTTATTGTGTTGCCATCATGTGAAGTTGTGACTTTCGGACCGACATGCTCACACTTTTGAATCATGACATCTTTCCATCGAGTAGCGGAAGCCTTCTTCGGTTCATGATATTTGGAGCAGTAGAGCATAAGCATAGTATGAAATATCGAACCGTGTTATGTAGATATGCACCACCATGATTTCTTCAAATTAAGTGTGGATGTTGTGAGCATGCGGCTTTGGATTGACTCCTCAATTCGATCACCGCAACCGTCCGGATGTACCGCAAACAACAGCTAGCAATAAAACACACGAAGTGTCTTTGATCACTTCATTGAATTGAGGTACACGCCCACGGTTCCCGTTGATCAAGACAAATACCGCCTGTGATCGGTAGGATTCCTAAGAATCTCCTTGACGGGTTTCGCAATGTTCTAGCCGTTCTCAAACCGAACGCCTCAAAGAAGACAACACGGAGTGAGTGAACCAAATAATTGAGATTCACCGATTGATGAAAATTGATTTGAAAACAATCGCGTATTGCTTAGAATAAAGAGTTTTGCAATACGACGAAGGTTTTATGAGAAAGATCAATTTTCAATCAAAACACTTTTGTATTTGAAAATAGTACACAATCGACGTGAGTGAAAAGAAGAGATTCGCACATCGACCGGTTTTTCTAAAAGTATTTTTCAATCGAGATACTTTTGAATTTGAAATGAAACACATTCGACGTGCTAGAGAAAAGAAGGTTTGCACATCGAACGGTTTTCCAAAAGTATTCGTCAATTCCATTCTGGACCAAGGTTGATTCAAGACCGAATCGCCCATTGTTTCTATCCGGTTGTCACAAGTTTGATCTTACGAGAAGATCTCACATGTCACCCACCAAGAGCTTGTTTGATGTTGGCTCTAGAAGGATTTCCATCTTCATCGTGAATACTTTTACATATCACTCGGATGTTCGGCAATACCACAAGGATAATGCGTGGGACTCTTAATTATATACTTACTTTCCACATTGTGTGAAAAAGCAAGTCTTCAAGAATTTAGTGTCCTAACGAGATATTGTGGATGATCTCTTGGCTCTAGACTCAATCGTGCATTTTGGTTCCTGTGTTTGAGACTAGGGAGAGGTCTCCTTCTTCAATATCAACAATCTCTAAGAGAAAGTCGATAGATAATGTCGGTTCCCGTGAGAATGAAACAAGCCCTTTTAAGAGGAACTTGAGTGGTTTGGGAAGTTTAGTGCGGGCATCATGGGTCCATGACGTCTTGTCTTCAATACCGATGTTACCTTAGTAAACACCAAGAGCATATGTATTGAACCCGTTCATCGCCCTAAGGTTGAATTATTGGAGGGCTATTTCTTTTCACCCTTTTCATTCAATTTCTTTTCATTCTTCAACCCCTTCGCTGCTTACCGAGACTTCATAACTAGAACCTTGTTGGGTTTATTCCAAGACTAGCTCGGTCTCGATCCGCACTCTTCCCATTCCTCACTTTTCTCCTTTTTCAATATACCTAAGGACTCTACACTATCTAGTGGATTGTCCTCGGTAGATCCCTCCGGTTCGGCGGATCGTGGGAACGAATACCTAACCTAACCATCCTTATAACACCATGCATAAAGTAAATTGGTCGGTCTTTTGGTATTGTTCTTTCCTTCATGAAACCAATTGAAAATCATTTGGAAAACCAATCAAGGTACTTGTGATACGAGATCAAAGCATTTTGTACCTTAATAGTTTTGATCATTTAGAAAACCTCCCTCAACATGTGCATATGATTTAGAAATTGTTTAGCACAAGGAGGCAAGAGTTCTTTGAAATATTTTCTTTGATCACAATTTTCATACAAAAAAGCCATTTGATTTTCATGGTAAAATTCTCCCCTCAATATGTGCATAGGATATTTGAAATCATTTTCCATCACATAGAGGCAAGAGTTCTTTTGAAGCACATCCACAATCACAAAATCCATTAAGAAACCATTTGAAAACACAATCAAGGTACTTTATAATCTCTTTTTAAAAACTTTTGTACTCGATGGTTTTGCTCCCCTCAATATGTGCTTCGAGATTCGAAAGCGTTTAGCACATATGAGAGCAGCAAATTTTATCAAATTTCATTATTAGAGGGCGACTGCACAATTAAATCAAAACGATCAACTTTTATCAAATTTCATTATTAAATCACAAATTCTCCCCGATCAAAAATATCAAATCCTTTGAGATTTTGGATCCCAAGTGATTTAATTAGTTTTAGAAAACATGGGAGAAAATGTGGCCTTGTTTAAATACTCATCCGGTTTTGGATAAATCCTCCTCCTCAACATGTGCATTGTGTATTTGAAATCGTTTGGCACATGGAGGCAGGAGTGCCTTTAAAGGACTAAAACCAATTCCATTTAAAACAGATTTGAGATTTAAAACACGATCTCTACCCCGATCGAAATATCAAACCATTTGAGATTTGTGATCCCAACCGATTTAAATCATTTAGAAAATTTGGGGAAAGACGTGGCAAGATTCAATTTTGAAAGATGATGATAAGGACCATTTTAAGACATTAAAGATTGTTAGTGTCGTATGATAGTTTTTAAGAGATCTTTTAAGTAAAATAAAACAATTTCACAATCAAACAAGAACAGTAAAAGATTTCATTTTGAAAGACCTTGATTCTAAAGAAAAATCATACCATGACATAACATTAAATCTTTAGATCACCACTTATTTTGTACAAAACGGACTTTTGTGAAGAAATATCGATTGAAAATATTTTATTTTAAATCACTCTCCCTCAATCCATGACCGAAGTCAATAATTGAGTGACTTAAGTTTTGATAAAATGAAGTCCGTGATTTTCAAAATTTAGTCCAATATATTTTCAAAACAATATTTTCCATTTTCAAAACAATTTAATTCAAAGTTTTTCAAAATTGTTTAAAACGGTATCTGCACAAAGATATGTTAGGTGGTTGAGAAGCTTTTGTTGTTGTTATAGGGCTTGGAAGAAAACCGTCTGCAGATGCGGTGAGACTTCTTCTTACGTTGCATTTTGAATGCCAACCGAGGTCAAATTAAGCTCCGCTTTCTTCACTTGTCAAGAAAACCATCTCACGATGCAAGAAGACCTCTTACGTTGCATTTATGCCAACTCTCCATAGAAGTCCAATTAAGCTCCGCTTTCTTCATTTGTCAACCCAAGATATAGTTACCCTTTCCTTCGGCATCCAATCATCATCAATAGTGGGATCCGGATCGGAACATTCTTATATACCAATATACCGCATATGTTAGTGAACACACATACAAATATATGGTGGTCGACATCACCCAAACAACAATCGACTAATAAAAGTCAATTCAACATATCAATCGGATCATATAAATCATGGGGTTTATGTGTTAATCAAACTCTAATCATCTAAACCTAACAATCATATCCTAAATTCCTAGTCCTTCGACACGGCAATTATCATTTTAATTAAGCACGAGGATAATTAAGAAAGTCCGTTAGATGATATAGATTTGAAAACATTCTCCCTCAATCAATGACTCAATTTTTGAAAAGTTTTAAAAGTGTCAAAGTCATCGATTGAGTTTTTGCAAATTAATAAAAACTCGATCCCGATTGATTTTCAAGCAACTCATTTACCACCATTTTTGAAATACAACAAATATTTTTCTCAAGAATTATAGACGGAAAAACATTTGTGTAGGAACAAAGATCCTTCGACATACTTTCCTTAAATTGTTTTAGGATAAGTGCACGAAATATTTGAAAATTGTTTAGCGTAGCACTTTCCTTTCTTTAAAAGCGGGTTGCTATCGAAATAATAGCAAGCCATAGATTAACGGGTTACAATCAAATAATCGTAAGCCATATTTTGAGACATGTTTTGAAAAGAATATTTACACCTCCTCGTCGAACTTCATCTAAAGTCCCGTGCCATTATTGAATGACATTTCTAAGACCGTAGATGTTATCGATACCGTAAGACATGTCTTGAGAAAACATATTTTTGGTATTTTGAAATTTTCGATTTTTATGGGATTTTGAAGGTTTTATATTTTCTATTTTCTTTTGTTGGTTTTATATTTTTGTATTTTGTTTTTCGAATAAATATATACAAGGATAGAATAGATGATATAGTTAAAGAAGATGATGATACGAGTACCGAGATAAGGATATCGAGCAGCCCGTCAGAGAAGATAGAAGTCATCATCCTTAAACATTCACCACCAAAGCTTCCGTGGCTCTTGTATTGAAGAAAGAAATTGAACCATCCGAAAGTGAGACTCGCGCTTCCCCCAAACCGAAAATCCTTAAGATGAGCAGATTCAAGCTCTATTTCAAGCTTGCCTTAGCCAAGCATGAAAAGCACACCATTATCATAAATCCCACCGCTCCATTTAAGAACGATAATCGAGGATCTCCATTCGGGTTATATCATCCAATAGAACATCAACGTATCATCCCACACATAAATAATCTTCTCAAATTTCATAACCACCGAGGTCCAAGCAATCCATTCCAAAAAGGTGTCAAGAGAACACTTCCCCAAGTAGTTGAATTGATGCGGTCCGGCCTCTTAGTATAATGCTCAAGAACTCTCCCGAATACACTTCATGAGGGAATGAAGAACACCTTCCAATGTTCACATCTTTCTTCCGAGATGAACGTGTATGAAGCTCAAGAACCCGAAGTACACCAATATCCAAGAACTCTCCGAATACACATCATGAGGGTAATGAAGAACACCTCCCAATGTTCACATCTTTCGTCCCGATGAATGTGTATGAAGCTCAAGTATCCAAAGTATACCAATACACAAGGAATGAATAATCGATAACATTGAAGAAGCCCAAGTCATCGATTATCTCTGACAATCTCTGCAATGTCAACACCGAATAAGTGATTATATCTCCGAATCATCTTAAGCACTCATGAAACAATTAGCATCCCCAATGTACACATTCTCTCTCCCGATCATTGCGATACCATCGAAATCACCACATACTAGTGTACCTCTTTATCTTCGTAAACTTTCTCTAACATCACTTCCCCACGTAGATGAAATACTAACACAAAAGCCTTGATGAGTAAAACCTTGAGTTTCTCTGCGGTCATGACAAATGTTTTCCGGGATATCTTCAATCACTTAGAAGAATTAAGTTCATCAAGTTTACTCGCCATGAGTCAAACCTTGAGTTTCTCTCGGTAATAACATTTGTCTTCCCGGATATCTTCAATCACTTAGAAGAATTAAGTTCATCAAGTTTACTCGCTTTGTGTTTAGATGTGAGTCTCCTTCCCGCTTATGGTTTTGATGATTCGAATCAAGAACTCTTTGAATGCCCAAATACTTGAAATTTGTTGAGAAGATCGCTTGAAGTCTTTGTGAGAATCAACTTGTCAAGACTCTCTCGACTATTTATATCAACCCTTCAGAGACAATTTGAAGTGACCATCAAGAAGAAAACCCGCTATACCATACTTGAAACCAAGTCAACTTCCCACATTTGTATCTTAAGCTTGCACCTAATGATGGAAGAACGGTGTAGAGAATTTATGCTTCAAGCAAATCTCTAAGTACTCACTACCCAAACAAAGTATGAGACATTAACACCTCTTGCGATTATCCACACCGTCATATGCGTGTGACATCGAGTAAAACAAAGTAACTCCTAATTGTGATAGTTAACTGTGTCTTCAACCATCCACCTCATCACCGGTAACTAGATAAACCAAGTCTTCAACTCAAATTCTTAAGCCCGAGCAAGTTATCGAATAAGAACACGCCTTTGTGAAAGTCAACTTCAATCTCAAATAAGTGATAAATGATTAACTCAAGTAATCAACTTGTGTCAAATGTCCAAAAATAGTCAATATCAACGCCTCGAGTAGTCATCGCTAAAGAATATGAGCAAGTCTAATTGGGAATTGAATCGACTTATAACTTTCTCCCAATTAGTGCTCTCCCTAAACCGACAATCTGCTTGATAAATGCCCAGATTAAGAAGAAGTCTTTAGATCGTTAAATGCAACTCGCCTTTAGTCTTCTAACATGTAGCGAAAATGTAGAATGATCAGACTCGACCTTCTTCAAGATTGTCCAGTTGGAGAATAGATAGTTAACATCTTCAACTCACACCAAAAGCATCCCACCAAAAGCATCCCAATTAACTTACATCTTGCAAATCCTTAACTAAAATCCTCCCAATCAAACAAGAACGAAAGATGTTCATCAAGGAAATCAAGAATCGTGCCGCAACGAACACACAAGATGGTAACACCAAACTACCAATCACATCAAACAAGAACAGAGATTGTTCGAATCATCATGTTGATGTATACGTGAAGCATTAACCGGAAGCACTTTGTCGATAAACTCATCAATCCGAGTGAAGATGTCAACCAACGGCTCTTAGAAGAAAACTCCATGTGAAGATGACCCGATAAGAAGAAGCTCGGTTCTTACATGAGTTTAGAGCCGTATGACCATTTATATTCTCTAATATCAATCAACAATGCAAAAATTCACACTTCTTCTCCCCTCAAGAATTGCATACGGAGATGCCATTCTTGATTAAATAAGTGAACATTATCCAAATGTAGTCTATTCACACTTCTCCCCGCAAAATCGCACGTGATGTCGCCATCGTCATTATAGTTGAGAAAGTGGAATCGAAAACAATCAACAAGAGCCTGTTCACTTGATGACCAAGCGCATGGAAAAGTATGAAGCATGTTGATGAGAATGGTCATTAATTAGAAGATTTCTCTTCTTGAAGATAAAGCGCATCGACACGCATACACTTTTCTTTTCTTTAGAATGAGGCATGAACTGTTGTGTTCATACGTCATAAGAAGATTTCTCTTCTTTGGAAGATAATGCGATCAAACGTACACATTTCTTTTCTTTGAGTACGAGGCCCGAATCGATGTGAGCAGGCGTCATAAGAAGATTTCTCATCTTTTGAAGATAAAGCGCATCAAACGCATACATTTCTTTTCTTTGGAGTACGAGGCCCGAACCGATGTGAATGTACGCCATAATCTCTCTTTTCAACTCTCTTAGCAAAACATGTAATCAACCCCATTATCATTCAAGAGGCTCTTTGTCGTGACAAATGATGGAGAAAACCCAATATGATGAATTTGACCTCAAGTAAACTAACCCAAACTCGTGACTTAAACTTGCACATATGTAACAAAGAGCGGTGACGAGACTTCATGCCCATTTGAATCTCTATGTACTCTATACTCTTCAACCAACCAACCATCGAGTATAAGACGATATCACCTCTTGAAAATCGACAATTGAATGTGACATCGAGCACTACAACGTAACTCCTTAAAGTGATAGTTATATTGTTAAGGTAAGAGCCCAATTCCCCAAGTGGTAAAAGAAAAGGTAAAAGTTACCCAATAATAACTAGATTTCCAAGTCTTTGTTTTTAATGGTAAGCTTGAACAAGGATCATGAAGAATCTTCATCCATCCATCCCCGATACCTTCGGATACTAAGTACACTTGCTCGTGTTATTTCACTTCAACATCAAATAAATAATAGTGAATTAACCCGTTGTCACATCTTCCGATTAAAAGCTCAAATCTAGCCTCTTTGACGCTTTAATTGAAATCGATAATGGTTTCATCCCGACCATGGTTTAATGAGCATAACCCGTAAAACTTTGAAATAACCAAAATGCCATGAAAAATATCCAAACACACATCCAATTCATGAAGTACACCTTTTATCCTTCTTCAAGCGTAAACCGTAGCACCAAAGATCGATAAGATCCCGAAATACACTTTCCTTTCTCCGGGATGAATCCATCATTACGGATTTTACAATTCTATAGTTTAAACCGAGAAATAGTTTCTTTCATGGATTTTACAAAACCAAGAATAAACCATAAGATAGATCCGAAATGCACATCACTAATACGGGATGTTTCCATTGTCACGGATTTTACAAGTCTATGATTTAAACCGAGAAATAGGTTCTTTCGGGATTTTACAAAATCAAGACAAAACCGTAAACAATGTCGGCTTGAATGTGTTATGACAACTTTGGTTTCGTGAATATCTGCTTTAGGGAACATGCAAAGGTTCATTATCCAACATCATCAACATCAACAATCATCCAACAACACTTTGGTAAATACATCAAACACGATTCATTGGCTATTGAAGTGACAACATGGTGAAGTAAACCCGATATGCCAAACTTGATCATGAAGTGAAAGTCTCCAAATTTGTTACTTAACCTTGTACTAATCCTCGTGAAAAAGAAACGGTGTACCCAATGTACAAAACCTCTTGACGTATCCTCAACTGTGTGAGACACCGAAGTGATAGTTACAATTTGGCTCTAGAAAGAATCACAAAAGTAACTAAATAGCCAAGTCTTTATCACACTCCTTAAACGCCCAAACAAGTCATCTTCGCGGAAGGGTAGAAAGAAAGACGATGAAATAAGTAAACACGTCCGAAAATCTCACTTCAAATCCAAATAAGAAATATCGTACAAACAACCCCGTAGTCAACCTTGTTCAATTATCAATTCAAGCCGTGAAATAGTCTTTGTGAAAATGCATATACCAAAGTATCAACCCGTACACCACAACAAATTTCAACATCAAATCTCATTCAATCCAAATATCATAAAATCCAAATCATGAAGAGCTCATCCGACCCAATTAAGTGTGCGGCCCAAGGTTGGTTACTTGTAATAATCGAGGCCCGGTTCATGAAAATTAAACTAATCATCCAAGTCAAAGCCAAAGATAATCACAAGAACCAAATGTCCCACACTCAATTCCATACCCGGTCCTAATGAGATGGGATACTCGTCCTCTGGTAATCGTGAGATTTTATGATCAATATACCACTTAATCTCGCCATAACACAATTTGTATTCAATATTTTACAAAAAGTAATCGGATAACAAATTTTGATACTCGAGATTAACTATTATAACACAATACATTCCAACATGGAGTGTGAGGCCCGATCCACTAAAATGATATCCAAAAAAAACTTCAATATGTCAAGAACACTCAAAACTTTCGGCCATCAAATATTAGTACAGACCACGAAGCATAAGGCCCATTTAGGTACAATGAAGCAACTTTTCGGCCCAAGAGAGTTTCACCCGTCCAACAGTCCAAGATAAGTAACCCTAAACAACCAGGTATTTAACATCTCATTACCTCACAAATATCCCTAATTTATCTCACACAAATCTGCCCCCTTCTTACCTCAATCTCAATAAAATGAAACCCTAATACATGATACCTTATATTCCGCCTCTCTCCAAAAATCCGCCCAAACAAACAAAAAAAAACAAACCCTAATCTTATCAAAAACAGTCCGCCCCATCTCATCAATCAATCCAAGTCGCCACATCAAACTCGCCACTACAACAAGTTTAATAGATCAAATTAGCCACAGGGATGGCATGATTCCTTTGACATGGCAACGAAATTAAACCAAGGTAGGTTAGCTTTCTTTGTGTGATTTATGTTTGAGAGTTGTTTTGTACCTTGATTAAACGAACCACGAGAAAAGGAATAACATACTTGTTATTTCCTTGTTCTTATTGAGATTCGAATATTGACATTGAGCATAGACTTCAAACAATGATAACTGATCGATGATGGATTGAGTTGTGTGAATGATCTTTCATGGTCGGATAACGTTATAAGCACAAAAAAATCCGAGATCTTAAAAGTCTTTTCATTTTTTTCTTGTTAACCGAATATATTATAAAGAGTTTTAACACAAGTTGTTAAATCACTTAAAAGCAATCCGAATATTTTTGAGGCATTGACTTCAAATAGGATCTGTGATGAGAAGTGGTGACACACAAACGTTGTTTACTTGTTGAACCAAAGGTGCACCCAATCTGAGATCATTCTTGTTTTGTTGGATTAGATGTATTTGGATTTGTCTTAATCATTGGACCGATGAGGTTTGATAGAGAACCGATGAGGTTGTATTTTGGATTAGTTGTTTTGGTATATGGTAAAGTTGTTGAGTCATGGTCTATGGTCAAAATTTTCTTCATCCTTTCGTTCTTAAGCCGTAGACAAGAGTCAAGTCGCTTGCACTAAGTCGCTAGCACTAAGTCGCTAGCACTAAGTCGCTAGCACTAAGTCGCTAGTCACTAAGTCGCTAGCACTTAGTCGCTAGCGCTAAGTCGCTACATGACCCGAGTTGACTCAAAATCAACTCGCCACCCATATGACTTAACAACTGCTACAAGTTTGACTCAAAAGTCAAACCACCATTTTTTTTTTTTTCATTGCAAGTCGCTAGTTATTTAACTTAAGCAAGTCGCTAGTTATACAGTACAATGAATCGGACATTTTGATAAGTCGCTAACAAGAGTTTTGAAATGTTCCGATGAGTTTTTCCGACTTAAGTTCCGACCATCATCATATTTACCCGCTTTACCCGAAATCTGCGTATGAAACTCTTCATCTTTGACCCATTGACCATGAAATATGACCGCTACCCAAAAACGACCCAAAAACGCATGTGGACTACATATATGACCCGTTTGACCACATGTAACACGGCTTAGATAACAAAGAATGTCAAAAAGATGATATATGCTGTTTGAACCAGTATTTGACATGACAGATAATAACATTGAATGAACAATATACTCTTTGTTGACCAGAAGAAGATAAAAAACATGATACGAACAGTTTACCCATATAACAATAATCCGACCACACAAATACTCATAACAGTAACAAACAAGTATCAAAACCACAAAAGAGTCATCAAAACACAACAACCTTGGCTCTGGTACCAATTGTAGGATCATTATTTTTATGTGTTTGATGATTCGGGTGGTCTTGGGAGATCAAAATACATGTTTGCCATAGTTAGAGAGTTAGTAGAGAGAGAGGGTGTTCTTGCTAGAGGTTTACACAAATTGTAGAGTATTAGATTATGAGCACCACCCTTCCATGGATGGAAGGGGTATTTATAGTTACAAATACCGACCTCCTATCGGCCCGTGGATCGTGGATACAGTGGGTAAAGACCCGTCCTTCCTCCACGGTGTTGCACTAAACTATTTTACGCCATCGACTAACTAATAAAACAATAAATAACGTGAACTAACGACAAATCTACGAGCTAACATATGCTAGATAAATATTGGGGTGACCGACTCTTCATCATGGAATTTTCTAATTCCTAACATATAGAGTACATGAATATAAATAAATGTGCGACTTTATATTCTATATTCTATTATTAAATATTTATTTAATTAAAAGTTATTCAAATTGTTATTAGGGTTTATGTTTTATAGGACATGGCGGAAACCAAAGAAGTCATATTTAAAGTTCACCACAACGGAAATTTGAATTTCACCACTCCGCTATGTAGGCGGTCTCCTTGTCGATGTCCGGTGTTTTAGCTCCACAAGGGTTGCATTTACTAGGGTGCTTGATCATGTTTTGAATGATATTGGAGGGAAAAATGGGCTTTATTTTATGTTGCACCAAATAATGCACTAGAAGATGGTTTAACATTGTTGCACATAGACAATGACGTTCGACGAATGTATGACCTTGCTGATGAGAATGGATCCATGGACGTCTACATTGTGCACGAGCTACAGCCTTTGTCACAATTTTATTTCAAAAACATGGTATGGCAGGAAGAGGACGATGGCATGCGGTGCGGTAGTGCAACACCTTTCAAAAGAAGGAAGTTAACAAAGCGTGCTTCTATCACGAAAACTGAAAGAGGGTTCGAGATCATAGAAGAAAAGGGCTAGTGCACAAGGAATGGTTCCACCTGTTATGAATGTTTGTTCTTGTAGAAAATAATTATGAGTTTATGCTGCCAACCATGAGATAGTGCTTATATGCTAAAGTTAGTGTTGTTAGGTTTATGCTGTTAAGTGTATCCTTTATGATCATATGGTTAAGAGTTATGGTTGCCCGATCGTACAACTAGTATTGCCCAATAATGCCATTTAGTTGCCCAGATTGTAAATTGGAAGGTGGAAATTGGCCAATAACTTTAACTTGATTGTCAGAATTTTCGTGTGTAGATACTAGATGACGATAACGGTTGCGTTTGCTCATTAGAATAACACAATTGGGGATAAATACGCCCAAAAATACTACCAACTGCTACAAGAGTTAAAACAGTTGTTTTGAAAGTACAAATTAATTTTGATTAAATTGGGGATAAAAAACCACAACATGGTTGCGTTTTTGGAATAACCAAAGGAGGCTACATGGTTTGTCAAACGTGCTTAAGCAACATTTTCAAAACCAACAACAGATGTACGGACATAGCAAACTTTCAGTACAAAAAAAGGATGATAATAAACCGATAAATTCAAACGGTTTGTAATTACGGATAAGTCTTATCCAAATACCAAAAAGGAGAGAAAATCAAGTAAATATTCACGTTCCTTCCTAGAAATTTTATGACAAATCCAAATAGAAAAATAGATGCCCAGAGCCTAGCCACGTACAACCCACAAAACAAGAATGGAAATTATTATACCGCGTGCAAGAACAAGAAAATCATCGCTTTAAATACGCGGTAAATAAAGGAAAGCACATAAAAACCAACCATTCCTCCACCAACAAAAACAACAAAGAGAAGTTGAAAATGTTAACCCGTTGGCTAAGCACCGTCGGCTCGAAAAAGCCCATACATAGCCTAAACCTTTACCCCCAAAACAAAAACATAGCGCAGCGCTTGTCGCCACAATCGAAACATGTTCTTAAATGACTACTAAAACAATTTGTCGTCCTCGTTGATTGCAACCCGGCCCCAAGCAAGTGTACGTCTACTAATCACCGCATATCGGGTTGGATAGATCGGGTTAAAGGAAAAATGACGAGCTTGGTTGCGGCCATCGATTAATTTTAGAGCAAACCATATAAATAATTCGTAAAAAATCACATGCTATCGTGTAGGGAAGATTGATGTATTTTGTGATGCTTTTCTCCTCACTCCAATTCAAACCTATCACGGCCGCGTGGATGTATTTTTCCGAATTATTTGTGGTTTCTCTAAAATAAAATCATGGATTAGAAAAGCAACCCACTAAAAGCTCTTCCAAGATCACAGATAGGGCGCATAGGGGGATTTACACGGAAACCCGTTGAGAAGCCTATCGAACTTCGCAGGAATCCCATATCTAAATACGACCGCCCCAGAGAACCAAACGACGGAAAATCCTTCAAGAAAATGATAGCAAACAAGAAGGAATCCACACTCACAATTAAGTCTCGCACTCATCGCTAATGTAGTTTTTCAACGCTAGTATCATTGTGTCGGTTTAATATGTAACATTCTAGAATTTCTTGAAAGGATGTTTTGTATTAGATAAGTATGCTAAGTATAATTATCTTGTATATTGTAAAGGACTCCTTAGCTTATAAAAGGAGGTCCGGGCTAGAGTTTGATATAACTTTTCGGCATATTTAGAGTCAATACACTTCAAGGTTGTAATCGCTAATACTATTCGAGTATTCGTATTAATATTCTATCCGGTGTTTTATAGACCATAAGTTATTGTAAAATGTCAACATCTTCACTTTGACGTAAGCACATAACGCTTCAGGTTATTAGATGTGTAGAGTGAGTTGATTATTTTGAGGTTTATGCGACTTTTCTAAGTGTCAAAAAATGGTGTCGTGTCTAGATAGTAGATGACGATAACGGTTGCGTTTGCTGATTAGAATAGCACAGTTGGGGATAAATACGTCCAAAAATACTAACAACTGCTACAAGATTAATTTGGATTCAATTGGGGATAAAAAACAATATAGTTACCATCGCTAGGGAAAACATAGTTTAGACCCACACATCATAATTCGCAACACCTAACAATCATTGTAATCAATTTCAAATAAACATCAATGGTGCCCAACTCTTCACGCAACTCACAACATGGTTGCGTTTTGGAAAAACCAAAGGAGGCTACATTGTTTGAACAAATTCTCAATTATATGCATATGTTAATATGCAACCATCGCTAGCTTTAACAAACCATCACATCGCCGCTCAAACCACCGCTAGTGTCGACGCAAATATCAACTTTGTTTCGCTTTCCAAATGACTAGTTGAAGTTCAAATTTTAAAAGTGAAATCTAAATCATGGATATCAATTATATGCATATGTTAATACCCAACCACCGCTATAGTTTAACAAACCATCGCTAGTGTCGCTCAAAGCACCGCTAGTGTCGACCCAAATATCAACTTTGTTTCTGTTTTCCAAATGACTAGTTGAAGTTCAAATTTTGTGACAACTCGCAATTTCAGGCCATTTCTCGACACCATTCATGTCTCATTATTTCAACATTTATAGTAAATTTGGTTTACTTGTTTCAAATTCGCGTAACCTTGGAGGTTTAGCGGCGAATTCATGATCATGACATCACGTACATTTCATATGGACTATGATTAGTCTACATTTCATTGACATCATGTGCATCTCATTAGTACATTCACGACATTTCATTTCACCTTCAACGCGTAATTTTTATGTTTAATAATCTTTATCGCGTGAGTTATTATTTTTAACATTTAACCCGTTACTTTCAAAAATGATCCCGAGGTATTTTTAAACTTACATTTAGTTTATAAAAATTATATTTTTAGTTTTCCTAGCGTTTCAAATTTATTTGGTACTCAAATCGTTAAAGTTTAATTATTACGTCGTTTTCTTAAAAATTTGACGATAATTATTTTATCACTCAATTTTCACAAGGAAAGTATTTTTACAATTTTTATCAACTCAATACAATCTATTTTGACTTATTAAAAACTTACTTGTACCAAAAAGTTACATTTAACTACACTTTTTACTTATACATTTTATCAAATTCTACACAATTATACACAAGTTATTAAAAGAAAAAAAAAAAAAAAATATTTGAGGGACACAAACACCCCAAAATCCGGCCCTATGGATTGTCAATAAATGAGTGTTGAAAAAAATTTATTTGATTGTATAAGATCACACTCCAAGTTCTTTTATTCATTCTTACCTCTCAAATAATTCACCTAGTTAAAAGTATTTCTCTTCTTGTTTCTTTGGCTTCCATAACCGGTTCTAACATCAAAGAGCAAGGGATCAAAAATTTTTGCAAGTCCAAGTGATTTACAATCTAGTTATATCCTTTATTGGTTTTGAAATAAAAACCAAGGATATTTAAGTTAATCCTTGTTACCTACACCTCTTCATTTTCACTAGTAAGCATGTTCTTATCATTTTTATGTTTCCTCTTCATTTTCATAAGTTTCTTTTCATTTTTGGAGCTTATATGCATGTTATGTGATTTATACCATTTATTACATGATTTTTGAGTTATATATACAATATGGTCATCCTATAAATATTCCCATGGTATTCTTTGGTCTTGATGGTGATTAGGAACCCATGACACCCTAAGAAGGTGTATGGTAGGATTAGATTAGTTTTGGAGTTGATTTGAAGGGATTAGAATAGGTTTTGTCCGAGAAAAACTATTTTCGTAAACTATATTTTGTGTTCTGTCCTTAAATCGAAATTCTGGAAAAACCTACTGTTGGTACGACATTTTGGCCTTCATATTTAGAAAATATACTTTAAAACGAATCCGTGGCCTTTTGAACGGATAAAACGGAGTTATAACGGTGGTGAATTTTTGAAGTTTGACGACGAAATGTTTATTTTTCGAAATTTCAGCATGCAGTTTTACATATTTCGGGTCAAAAGCGAGCCTTAAGCTTCACAAATTATTTCGACTTGTCAAAATATATTAGTATACTTCGATACGAAGCTAAGGACATATTTTACGAGAAAACGGATTTAAAACGACAAATATATGCACGCTTTTTATGAAGTTGCCGTAAATATTATTTTCTCAAAAACTATATTATTTTACGTTACAAGTATTTCATTATTGTAAAGGCTATGTTTGCGGCTGCTTTTAACAAGGTTGTAGAACTTTTATAACAAAATGTCTTCTAGTAAAATCAAGTTCATCGCCATATTTTCCAAAACAAAAGCCGCTTTTGTCAAGCGGAGTTATAGTGATTTAATTACGGATGTTCAAACATTGGCGAAACTCATTTTCCGCACACAATTAACAAAACCACCATCTTTAGCCTTTGATATCTTTATGATCAAGACCTTTTGACGAAAACTCCTGAACTGAAACTTTTAGATATCGACACAAACTTTCCAAACCGTCGAGTTCGTTCTCTAACGATCGACGTACACCGCTTCTGATCGCTTTTCGAGCCATTTTGTTGATTTCATGATTTTTCCGACGACATTGTTTTGCGATTTAAAAGTATTAATTTCACCAAAATCATTATAAACCATTGTAGGATGACATTTTGACGAAAACATTTAAAGTCATTTTGATTGGTCAAGACGTCAAAAGAGTATTTTTCGACGACGAGTAATATTTTCAAAACCCGTAAATGGTATAAATAACATACTGAAGTGCATGCATAACATTACATTGCAACTCATGACGATCATATCCTTCACAATAGGTCAAGATTAACGTATCACATTGCATCTCGGTGTACTCACTTTTGTCTTCGCATCATTCCACCAAGTGAGTTTTCATAGCCCCTGCTTTTATACGTTTTGAATTACTTTTGGGGGAGATACATGCTCAAACTGTTTTCATTTACTTTCACAAGTACATTAACTTTTATGGATTACCGTGAGTTCCATAGCCCCTACCTTTACTTGTTTTCCTAACTGTTTTGGGGGAGATACATGCTCATCATTTTTTTATGACATTCATATCTATTTGCAAACTACATGCTTCACCAAACTTAATGTTTAGTCAGATCCTGTATCATTATCATTGGACTGAAGGTCTTGGGATTATCATTGGACTGAATGTCTTGGGATTATCATTGGACCGAATGTCTTGGGATTATCATTGTGCTGAATGTCTTGGGATTATCATTGGGCTGAATGTCTTGGGAACATCATGCGCTTGAACACAAACTATACATATCTTGGCAATGGGTTGTGAACACACAGGTTGCAAGTTTTGTATGGGCGGGACTTGGAACTGAGTGGATTCACAATGCCTTTGCTGCATAAACGATTTCTAAAGGCTTTACATTTCATCACAAACTCTATGAACTCACTCAACCTTTGTGTTGACACTTTTAGCATGTTTTATCTCAGGTATCTAAGGCTTTCACGTCATGGCATGCATTTGGACACATCATGGAGTCGCGATGACGACGTGTCACACTTGGGTTTTACGTACTTTAAAACATCGTTTGAATTGTAACAAACTTATTTCCGCACAAGTTGATTTACATTTGGGACCTACTTTGTAAACTCGATTATTTTATTAAATCAAGCGATGTATTTTCCAAACGACACTTTAGGTCGCTCAATATAACTGATTGTGATGCTATGACGGTCAATCCCGAAATTCCATTCACGCAAAACAGTAATTTGGGGTGTGACAAATTTTAAAAGTGAAATTTAAAGCGCGGATATGAATGATTTACTTTAGTTTGACAAACGTGCTTAAGCAACATTTTCAAAACCAACAACAGATGTACAGACATAGCAAACTTTCAGTACAAAAAAGGATAATAAGCCGATAAATTCAAACGGTTTGTAATTACGGATAAGTCTTATCAAAATACCAAAAAAGGAGAGAAATATGCAAGTAAATATTCAAGTTCCTTCCTAGAAATTTTATGACAAATCCAAGGAAAATAGATGCCCAGAGCCTAGGCACGTGCCTACCCACAAAACAAAGAACGGAAATTAATGATACCGCGTGCAAGAACGAGTAAAATCCTCGCTATAAAGACGCGAGGTAAATAAATTAAAGCACATAAAAAAACAACCATTCATCCACCAACAAAAATCCCAAAGAGAAGTTCAAGATGTTAACAACCCGCTGCCCACGCACCGCCGGTTCCAAAAAGCCCATACATAGCCTAAACCTTTACCCCAAAAACAAAAACATAATCGCAAAATGCTTAATGCGACAATTGAAACATGTTCTTAAATGACTACTAAAATTTGTCGTTTCTAAAATGACAAAATGACTAATCTCCGTGACTATTCACAACATTCCTTCAACCAAAACCCGTGTCCTTTGAGGTTTGTGGAAGCTGGCGACCATATGGCGTACCAAAGGTTGGAGTTTAAACCGATTAGACTCGATTAGCCATTTGGGATGTCCAAAGTTCAGCGCTTCTTTCTTAACCTCGCTTTTCCGAGCGGAAGAAGGATGTATACCATGGGTATTGGGTCAAGGAGTGGTAGAATGTGCAAAGAGAGGCAAACAACACTGGTGAAATTTCGGGTCTCATCCTCTGTTGATTGCATCCCGCCCCAAGCAAGTGTCGTCTACTAATCCCGCCGTATCGGGTTGGATAGACCGGATTAAAGGTAAAAATGACGAGCTTCCGCCATCGATAAATTTTAGAGCAAACCACAAAGAATTCAAAAAATAATCTGATGCTATCGTGTAGGGATGATTGGTGTGTTTTATGACGCTCTCTCTCACTCCAATTCAAACCTATCACGTCGTGTGGATGTATTTTTTCCGAATCATCCGTGGCTCTACCATTGCTCTAAAATAAAATATGCGCGATTGGAAATGCAACCCACTAAAAGCTCTTCCAAGACCGCATATGGGCGGATTTACACGGAAACCCGTTGAGAAGCCTATCGAACTTCTGCAGCCCCATATGAAAATACGGCCGCCCGGAGAACCAAACGACGGAAAATCCTTCAAGAAAATGATAGCAAAAAGAAGGAATCCACACTCACAATTAAGTCTCGTACCAATCGCTAATGTAGTTTTTCACCGCTAGTATCATTGTGTCGCTTTAATATGTAGCATTCTAGAATTTCTTGGGTAGGATGTTTTGTATTAGATAAGTATGCTAAGTATAATTATCTTGTATATTTTAAAGGACTCTTTAGCTTATAAAAGGACGTCCAGGCTAGAGTTTGATATAACTTTTCGGCATATTTAGAGTCGACACACTTCCAAGGTTGTAATCGCTAATACTATTCAGAGTATTCATGTATTATTATTATATACAGTGTTTTATAGACCATAAGTTATTGTAAAACGTCAACATCTTCACTTTGACGTAAGCACATAACGCTTCGTGTTATTAGATGTGTAGTGTGAGTTGATTATTTTGAGGTTTATGCGACTTGTCTAAGTGTCAAAAAATGGTGTCGTGTCTAGATAGTAGATGACGATAACGGTTGCGCTTCTTGATTAGAATAGCACATTTGGGGATAAATCGTCCAAAATACTAACAAGCTGCTACAAGATTAATTTGGATTCAATTGGGATAAAAACAATTATAGTTACCACGGCTAGGGCAAAACATAGTTTAGACCCACACATCATAATTCGCAACACCTAACAATGCATTGCAATCAATTTCAAAATAAACATCAATGGTGCCCAACTCTTCACGCTACTCGTAACATGGTTGCCCAAATCTCAATTATATGCATATGTTAATATACAACCACTGCTACAGTTTAACAAATCACTGCTAGGTTCAAATATCAACTTTGTTTCTGTTTTTCCAAATCAGTTATAATAAAAAAAAAGTCCCTGAAGTACAATATGGTTGTTTGAAGTTTAAATTTTAAAATTGAAATTTAAAGCGCCGATATGAATGATTTACTTCATTTGTCAAACGTGCATAAGCAACATTTCCAAAACAAACAACACTGTGGAAGCTACATTTTTCCAAAAAAGTATATAGAGACATAGCAAACTTTCAAGATAAAAAGGATAATAAACCGATAAATTCAAACGGTTTGTAATTACGGATAAGGCTTATCCAAATACCAAATAAAAGGTGAACAAATCGCAAGTAAAATATTCACGCTCCTTCCTAGAAATTTTGGGACAAATCTAGCGGAAAAATAGAAGGGTATGAGCCTAGGAACGTGCCTACCCACAAAACAAAGAATGGAAATTATTATACCGCGTGCAAGAACAAGAAAATCCTCGCTTTAAATTAAGGAAACTCATAAAAACAACCATTCCTCCACCAACAAAAACAACAAAGAGAAGTTGAAAATGTTAACCTGTTGCCCAAGCACGTCGGCTCCAAAAGCCCATACATAGCCTAAACCTTTACCCCAAAACAAAAACATAGCGCAAAGCGATTCTTGCCACAACCGAAACATGTTCTTAAATGACTACTAAAAACAATTAGTCGTTTCAAAATGACGAGAATGACGACTAATAACACATCCTGCGACCATTCACAACATTCCTTCACCCAAAACCCATGTCTTTTGAAGTTTTTGAAGCATGCCCACACCATATGGCGTACCAAGGTGGGATTTTAAACCGATTAGACTCTCATTAGCCATTTGGGATGTTCAAATTTCACCGCCATTTTAACGCTCGTTCTACCCGAGCGGAAGAAGGAAGTATATCATGGGTATTGGGTCAAGGAGTGATAAAATATGCAAAGAGAGGCTTAAAATTATGGTCCGCAGTCCTCTGTTGATTGGTGGCCGCTTCCGAAGCAAGTGTACGCCTACCAATCTGGCGGTCGGGTTGGATAGATCGAGGTCAAGGTAAAATGACGAGCTTGTGGCGCGGGATAAAATAAAGAGCAAACCACGCTAATGTAGTTTTTCACCGCTAGTATGATTGTGTCGGTTTAATATGTAACATTCTTGAATTTCTTGGCTAGGATGTTTTGTATTAGATAAGTATGCTAAGTATAATTATCTCAGATATTGTAAAGGACTCCTTAACTATAAAAGGAGGTCCGGCTAGAGTCGATACACTCCAAGGTTCTACTCGCTAATACTATTCAAAGTATTCGTGTATTAATAATATTTGTAGGTCTTTTATAGACCATAACTTGTTGGTGTAATTTAATTTGTTAACATTAATATTTGTTTTCAAACATACTATTCAAGTGAACACTGATGAAACGGAAATGTCGATGTATTGTAACTAGTTAGATTAAAAAAATGTTACATTATTTTTGTTAGGTCACGGATTTTAAAATATCCCAAAATTGTTATAAAGAGTAACACAATTGGTTGCTCCTAATTGGTTGATTATATGTGTAGAGTGAGTTTATCATCAGTTTGACGTAAGCACATAACGTTTCATGTTATTAGATGTGTAGAGTGAGTTGATTATTTTGAGGTTTATGCGACTTTTCTTGTAATTATAAAATGAATTGGTTTCCAAATTACAACTGCTAGTTAATTTTACTCTCTTGCTAATTACTACCGCTAATTATATCGACTCATGCTAGTAAATCAATAGGTTGTATACTTACAACCGCTAGTATCATATGAACAATCGCTAGTTATTATAACAAGCGCTAGTTATTATAACAATCGCTAGTGATTGAAGTTGCCCTACGTTCATCAGTTAGTTGCCAAATTGATATTTGGAAACAACCGCAAGTTGGCGAGATGAAATAAAAATGGATAATGGCAACAGAGGAAATACTAAATACGTTGACATACAACGTTTCATCTGACGACAACCTACAACATATTACGATTACTACATAAACCCTTGATAAACAGACACACCAAACTTTGTGTACACAAATTTAATTGACGAGGTATTCAAACCATACATAAAACTACAACCACTAGAACAATTTTACAAAGGTCGTGACGGAAGATCGGGAGTTTCAACGACTTCCTAGCGAACTCCCAATTGTCTTGATATTATCATAACCATCGTCCATCAAATCGCCGGCCCCGATATACATTTTTAACGACGTGGAACAAGCAAGTATAAACTTTATTATGTGTAATTCATTCCGTGATCTAGGAAATGATCGAAAAATCACTCTCTCGAATCGCCCATGACCGAATGTGGTTGTGTCTAAATCAAATGAAGGTTGTTCCAAAGGTAAAACACTAAGCGTGTGTGCACCCTGGAAAATCAAATAGTATTGAGATAGAAAAACATGGCAGTTTACGGATGTTTATTTGATACGTATGAAATAGAGTAATAAAGTATTACACTTACTCTGGTTTCCAGCTTTTTCAAGTTTGGAGATCCGCGAATCATTTGGACGATGAGTGACACTATAACAGTCTCGCCAAAATCAACTCCTTTTAGATTCAGATTAACGAGGGATACAAACGGCAAAGGGACATTCATCGTGGAATTACCATCACGCATCAACTACAACAGTCGAGTTTTGGGTTAGTTTCAAAGATTAAATGTCGTTCGATTACATATATTTAACATTGTAAAATTAGAAGTGTAAATCTCAAAACGGTCTTACCGTGCAATAGTCAAAATCCAATGTAAGGGTCTCAAGAGATGGAAGTCTTGTCGTGAAAGATATTGGATGCTATGATTGTCGTGACAAAGATTCAAATACCGAATGAAAATGTAATCGCTTCAAATTCCTAAGACTTGCAAGATTCCATAGTTTCATCCCGTTTGTACTCTCAACATCCAATCTAAGAGACTCAAGTAAGGGACAACCAACAATTAAATCCCAAACTGTACCGGTAAGAAATTTGACTAAACACAATTCTAAGCTCAATAAATTTGGAAAACTAGTGAAAAACACCAAACTAGGAAAATCACAACAATGAATTTCAAGATGTTTCAATTCAATACGCCCGTAAAGTTCGGTTGGCAATGTAACTGGTTGTCCATACCAGTTTCTAACTGTCAGCTCCTCAATTCCTTGCAGTGCCAAAAACATAAGCCAATCACGAATCTCTTCATAATTCAAGTCTTCCATCCCAGACAACGGTTTAGGATCTACAGAGAAGACAAACTTTTTTATGGGACCCGTAAGCTGATTTAAAAGTCTAGTAACATGGCTCCCATCAAACTTATATGTTAAATAATAAAAGAAATCCTCATCAATTATGACTTCGGTGAGCAAGGTCCACTTAAACCTCCAATTTGTAGATAAAATAGAGGTGCTCACCGCTTCTCTTATTGGAAACCGATTCAAAATGTTACCGATCACTGTATCTGGCATGTTGCTAATATAATCTCTCATAATGGGGATAACATTAGCTCGAAACGACATGGTTTTCAAGGAAATTTTGTTGGTTTTTTTAATTGTCAACAGGAGCCTTTGGATGAGGGTTGTTGATTTGCAATTGATGGTCAGAACGAGGGTGTGTTATGATCAGTTTATGTGGTTGTTGGGTTGGTTCATTGATTCGCGCGCCCAAGATACAAGCTTTTCAATTTTCGGTCGTAAAATATGGCCAAAACCCATTTGACTACCTCCAACTTGGCTAACTGGAACTCCTGCTACCTCGAACTTTTAAGGACGAGGACGGTACTGAACTTGGAAAATGCGTCATTTTACAACCATCCGCTTACTTATCTAGGTCATGTGTCGTTAAATATTTGATGGGCCCAATAAAACCTATTAGTCTTCTACATTAAAAGTCAAATATCCGGAGAGAAAACAAACGCCACCTCCTTTAATGTTGATCTGTGCTACTTTAAATAGAATATTTTAGATTTTCTTGTGAAAATGTACTAAAGGTGAGTTTTAGTAGATTATTTATTCTCTGTTGTTGTTGTTTGCTTTTAATTATATCCAACTACATTAATACCAACAATACATGTTATGGTTTATTAGGGCCATTGTTAATGATTGTAAAGTGACGATAAATTGTTATTCACAAACGACATTATTTATTGATGTATTATATTGGTTTACCATTATGCGAGCATGCAGCATGAATGATAATGACGATGGAGGGTACGAGGAACATGACGTAGATGAAGATGATTTTGAAGAAAATAGTGAACATGAACTTGATGCAATGACATAACTCTTATCCCAATCAAGATGAAGAGATGGCTCTTGGTATAGAAGTGGTAAAAAAGCATTACAGAATCTTGCAACATACAAGAGAACCTACTAATCAAGATGAAGAGATGGTTGTTATTACGTTTGTTCTGTGATACATGTTTGGCTTATTCAATATTTCAGTTTAATGTGTCTGCAAACTAAGTTCAAAGTTAGGTATGTATTTTGATGATACAACAAATGAAATAACTACGTAAAAATTGAAAACATTGAATCATGAAAGCAACGCCAAACATTGAAAATGAATTGGTTGTATACTTACAATCGCTAGTTATTTTTACTAACGTTATAGTTAATTTTACTACCGCTAGTAAAAGCGAGTGGTTGTAGACTTACAAGCATAGTCATTTTACTACCGCTATAGTTATTTTTACTACCGCTAGTAAACCGAATTGGTTGTATACTTACAACCGCCAAGATATCTGATTACTCGCTAGCTATTTTAACCACCGCTTGGATAGAGTAGTCAATAAGGAAAAGAAGTTGCCCTACGAGAATAGCTTAGTTGCCACATTGTTTATTGGAAACAAGCGCTTGACATACAACGCTTCATATAGAAAACCTACTACATATTACGATTACTACATAATTATGAGTTTAATGGTTACATAATATATAACCACTTGATTTATAAAATTCGCAAGTCGCAAAAAGCTAACCACTCCATGCTTCCTTCACATCTGACATCGTACTAAAACCACAAAGCTTCATTCCCATTAAGCATGATCCCTAACTTCCGCCAAACAAACCTGTTGAACATGAATATAATGGTGTAAGTTAAAATAAAACATTAATAGAATGGTAAGTTAAAATAAAACATACTATAAACAAAGATGGTCCATTGATTTAACAAAAGAAGAGATTCTTTGTATGGGCGATGTAGAAAGATCCCGATCTCCTAACATTCCTATGCAGACAAATAATTCAAGTTCTTTGTTGTACACAAATACCGACTGACCCAAATGATTGCCGTTGTACGCTTCCACTATTGGAGCTTGATCCTTTGTAAACCCGAGCAAACGAACCAAATATTGGGTAGGGATGGAGAATAGGCTTCTAAATGATGTTATGGAAGAACCATTGGCGTCCAACAACCATCCGCAAAACAATGGAATATCTTCACCAATGATCGTCCCAAAAATCACTAGAGAGGTTCCAAGATCGAAAACATTGAATGGAACTGGGAGTTCATTTTTTTAAATCTGTGGTAGGTCTATAACTTTAAATTGGTTGGTTACCAAATCAAAAGAAATCAACATATAAATCTTTTAAATAACACCGTCCTCATTAGTTAACGCTTTCCCCAAATTCAATAGAAAAACGACCTACAACCGCATGACTTTTACGTTTTAATTTGATAGTTTCACGAGGGTGGAAATTTTCAAGGATTGTCCACCTTAACGAGTTCAAAGAAAAGACAGACATACCGAAACCACTTTCAAAAGGATAGAGACCTTCACGATCGTCGGGTCAAGAGTGTCCGGACGGACGGCAAAACCAAAACAAATCTTTTGACGTTCGATTTGATGCGTGTAAACCGGGACAAATCTGCAAGTGATTTTTGATTGCGGTTCCAAATAACAATCATTAGATTAGAACCATAGACAAAACACCAAAGACCATTAGAATTGCCAATCAGAATCATAGATGAAAGCATTAAATATGTATTAAGTGGCTTAGCGATTAGTCGCTCATCTAAAGCTAACACAAAACCTTGGTCACCCATATCGAATGTTAGCGTAAATAAACACCGATCATTACGACGAACACCGTAATTAAAGATGAAGCTTCCACAATCTATACTAGCCTTCCATAACTTGCAAACACTACGTTCTTTGGAGTATACACTTAGAGGTAGCCTACGGATGATATCTAGTTGAACATCCGATGGGATATTGTCGGACATATTTTCTAAACAAAAGCGAAAGATTGGGATAAAGATATGAAGTCAATAGACCAAAAGAAGAAAGAAAGATTTTGTTAAACAAATTGTATTGAAGAAAGAAGAAAGTGATTGGGAACACAAGACATTAAAGGACATGTACCAGAATCGTGTTTTGTGGGCATTTGTATTTTTGTTTTTTTTCAACATATAAAGTGAAATGACAAAATATCCTCGTGTATAAATACAAGTTGCCCAAAAACATAAAGATGCCCAAAAACAATACAAGTTGCCCAAAAACAATACGTTACAATACATGACATATACCTTAAAAATACGTACTTGTGTCATATGTTGTCGGACACATGGCAGCCCCTGGTTGGGTCCAAAAAAAGCGGTGGGCAACCTGTCTATTTTCGAATTTTAAAAGGGCGTGGTCCATAAAGTGATATGCCTCAGGGCGCGTGGTCTATTTGACCCATTTTCCCTTTTAATTTTTATAAAGACATTGACGTAATTATCAAGTTTTCTAAGGATATAGATTAAATTCTCTCTAAATAAAAAATAACATCCATATAAAGAAATGAGGTTTTGTTGCCCACCCGATGTTTAGATGCCTAAATATGTCTTCTGCAACAATACAGTTTCGGATTTTAAACTTTAATCTTGGATGCCTAAAATATTTTTATACTTAGTATAAAACAAAATTTTAAAATTTTATATAACTCTAATGACCATCATAATAATATTCTCTTTTCAAATGCATAATAACTTCTTTATAAAAAAAAAATATGTAATGAAAGTAATGGTGAATTTCCTATTGATATAGGAGATAGCAACAAGCTGAAATTTAGGATGGTTTATCGCGTCTCATTTGATATAAATTGTGTCATATTCAATCAATTTAGTTTTTTATATTTTTGACCAAGACTATAAATGCTCGTCTCACCATTCAACAACCGAGACACATGCATCATTTTTATTTTTCATATACTTGACTGAGTATCGTGCGTGATTTTAGAGTGAGTTAGCTAGGTTAATTATAATGGCATAAGGAATCGAAATGCATAATCGCCGATAAACCACCACTGCCACAAACACCGCCATTGAACACCCGCCAACAAACAGAAGAATTTGGACCATGAGAAATGTCATAGTATTGGCACTCTATTCCATTTTCCTCTTGCTTGTGGGCGCTTTGTGTAGGTCTAAAAGTTTATGGATCCAAGTAGCCTTGAATGACTAATAGTAAACTTGAATAAATCCAAATTACTATATGAAGAACTCTTTGCAAAAGCTTAATGTGTTAATGCGGAATCTTAACACACAAAGTATGAAGAACACAATAATAACTAACTTTGTATTTTCTATTAATTTGCTCAAAGGCTAATGCTTACAACTCGTACATTAACCTAACACCTTAAGAATCCTTTTATACACCAGGAAACCCTAATTGACTAACAAACTTGTAGAAGGGTAAAGATATATTTCCTAAGATATCTCTACACATACATATCTATTCCTAATATAACTCTAACAAACTATTACTTTTTTACATAAATGACTTAACTATCGACTATTTGTTCCGCTGCACTTAACATCTTTAGTAATCGCGCACTTAACTATAATGACTTAATTCTGGTCTACCAGACTTAACTACTAAAGCTACCAGAATTAACACTAAACAGACTTAAACATACTTAAATTTGTTTTAAAAAATATAATTTCGAACAATCTTCCCCTAACTTGATCTTCACTTGTGAACTTCAAGTTATTTTGTCTTTCCTGAGGATCTTGGAATTATCCTTAAGCTGCATCTTTTGAGATTTCCTCCCTATGAGTTTTGTGCAGCATTGGATCAACAATTCATTAGCACTCCATGTTCTTTTCAGCATCTGTGACTATTTGTACATCAAAACATAAAAGTTTCATACTATTCTCATCACTTCTAGGTGTGTGAACTCCTGTGAAAGGTGAATCATAGAAAATTTTAATGGATTTGATGTCTCTTTACCAATTAGCCATTACTATTGGAGTAGCCAATGTTTTGGTGTATAAGATCATGGTACATTGATAACCATCTGATTTTTAGCAAACCAGCAGCTATCAACAGATTTGATTAGTCTTTACCAAAAGTTGTACCCTTTTAGACTAGTCATGGTTTTCCACTGCCTTTACCACAATCCATGATATTGTGGGCTAGCCAACTCTTCATCCACACAGATATGGTGAGTTGAGCACCATACAATTTTTGGCAAATTGTCAGCCATAAAAGGATTTGAGATATCTTTACCAGAGTCGTTTGCTCATGGATTAGTCAGTTCTTGTGTGGGTTAGACATGGTGAACTGATAACCATTTGTTGTGATAGTACAAAATACTTTCACCAAGTGAAACCCCTCAAAATCCATTTATTACATTTTTCAACTTATAAACACTATACTCAACAGCTTAAGAAAATTCTCTCAAACACAGTTTAAAATTTATTGTTGTTGAGCTTTTGATTCAATTTGTTTCAAAAGCTGAAAACATGCATTATCTTTTATTTCACCAAAAAGCTTCTTATTAAGCATGTCCCTGCAAGTTTTACTTGAAAGTTTCTAATCTACTTCAGTTAGCATATAAACAATCAAGTTTTCCAATTCCAAGCAATGAACCTGACAGGAGTGAAAGTATCTCCATCTTAGTACTTGCTCCTCATTAGCATCAGGTGGCTCAAACATTGTTTTTAGATCTCCCTAGAGCACTCTTTCAAAATCCTCCTCATGTGCTTGACTATCATGCTTTTCCACCATTAATGTATACAAACACTTCAAATCATCCCTAGACATATCACACAGCAAACCAAGAAAGTTAACATATACAGTACTGGTATAGTCTTCCATTACCACCTGATAAGATGCCTTGCTTCCAGTCTTGATGATCTTGATATTTGCTATGTTTGCAGCCACAGGACCCTCACGGATAGTACCCATAGTGAACTCTTCAGATGGAGACTCTATAAGCCTCCACTTCCTTCTTTAATTCAGTTTTTCTTTCTTGGAAGGTTTCTTTCCATGAGACTTCTTTCGGGTCCACCTGATGATTGGCTTTTTAACTTCAGCATCTTCCTCCTTCTTTACAATACTAGGCTTATCCTCAACCTTTTCTGCTTCAACTACCTCTTTGACTTTCTGCTTTTTGGCTTCTTCAGAGTGAAGGTTAAACCCTTTTCTCTTAACCTTAGAAGCTTCTATCTCAGAATCCATTGGTGTAACGCCCCGTGAACGACACGACTTAGAATCATTGAAATTTAAACTTTTACGCGGAAACGATTTGAGTTAAAACTGACATGCTGTTGCTAATCATTGAACTGATATAATTCTGTAACAAACTAACCCTTGAAAGTATTTTACATGAAACTAGACTCAATTACCTTCAAATGACGGGTGGCACGACCGTGACGACTTACTGGTTAAAAGATATGATTTTTCTAAACTCGACTTGACTAGTTCTCCAACTAGTTCTCCAAACTAGTTCTCCAACTATTTTAACCACTTTACAAACACTTAAATATATACATTGTTTTTCCAAATATTCTTGACCCGTTTGACCCAAAATGGGTTAAAATAGACCTTGTCCCAAACACCCCTTTTTCTGCATATATCTTTTATATACTTTTGACCCATTTTCTGGAAAATAACTTTTATAACATGACATAACACCAAAATTTCCAGAAATCATTAGGTCATTATAAACATCAAATATATGCATAAACTTGGTCATAATGACCCACGGAAACGTGCTTTACAAAGTAACATGTGTTATGCCAAACACCCCGTTTTGACCCATTTGCATATTAAACTTTAACCCATTACAATGACATACAACTTGACAACCAAAATATTGTAACAATCATGACATAAGCTTTGACACTTGACAACACGTTTGCAAAACCATTAACGACTCTCGGGGGCACAACAATGAAATGAGCTTGGTATCTACCTAAGCTCTACCTTCTTACCATCTTCTAACTTCAGCATAATCCAACCTTAGTCCTTCAACAGGCTCTGATACCACTTGTAGGTCCAAAAGTTTATGGATCCAAGTAGCCTTGAATGACTAATAGTAAACTTGAATAAATCCAAATTACTATATGAAGAACTCTTTGCAAAAGCTTAATGTGTTAATGCGGAATCTTAACACACAAAGTATGAAGAACACAAGAATAACTAACTTTGTATTTTCTATTAATTTTCTCAAAAGATAATGCTTACAACTCGTACATTAACCTAACACCTTAGGAATCCTTTTATACACCAAAGAAACCCTAATTGACTAACAAACTTGTAGAAGGGTAAAGATATATTTTCCTAAGATATCTCTACACATACATATCTATTCCTAATATAACTCTAACAAACTATTCTGCTTTTGACATAAATAGACTTAACTATCGACTATTTGTTCTGCCAGACTTAACATCTTTATTACTTGCAGACTTAACTACCAACAAACTTAATTCTTGTCTACGGACTTAACTACTAAAGCTACCAGATTAACACTAAATGTAATTAAACATACTTAAACTGTTTTACAAAATATAATTCCCAACACTTTGCTAATAATTCACCCGCTTGTCAATGCGGGTACAGTGAAGGTTTCATACTTAACATACAAGATATGTACGTCAAGCACAGAATTGTAACTAACACAAGTGTCGCACTTAAAGCCAAAGCAACACTTGGAGTCAAGTTCAAAAGAAGTGAAGATGTCAACCCGACCCCGGGCTTGGCATTTTTCAACTTGACAATAGTTACCTTTGGCAAATCCACCATCAGCACCTTTGTGAATGCCACATACTCCATCTCCGAGAAGAAAGAGCAGCTTCTGGTGATTCACTTGGAGCCACATGTGAATCAACTGCCAGAAGAGGAAATATGGGTACTCGATAGATGGATGGCGAACTAGGATCCATACATGCTAGTGACTATGGATTTCACTGAAGCTAAAGAACAAAGAGGCTCGCTCATATTGCCACCTTCCGCATTTTCTTTAACCGTAGTGTCCCATATGCATTTATTCAATTTTTTGTTAAACGGTCCGATATACTTAATAACAAACGACATGCCTTCAATTATTGTTTTGTATCTCTTAAAATATGCTTGAACTATATCAAATCTATCATCTACAATAAATAAAAATAACATCCATATAAATAAATGAGGTTTATTGCCCACGTGATGTGGCTTATAATTTCGGATGTCTCAATTTCTCTTCAAAGAACACAATTTCGGATTTTCAAGTTTAATTTGGATGTCCAAAATATTTTTATACTTAATATATTTTTATTAAACTTTATATAACTCTAATAACCATCATAATACCTTTCTATTTTCAAATGCATAATAACTTCCTTATAAAAAATTGTGGAATGAAAGTAATGGCGCATTGCCATTGATATAGGAGATAGCAACAAGCTGACATTTAGGATGGTTTATCGCGTCTTATTTGATATAAGTTGTGTCATTTTCAATCAATTTAGTTTTATATATACTTGACCAAGACTATAAATGCTCGTCACACCATTCACCAGACAAGACACTTGCATCATTTTTATTTTTCCTATACTTGACTAAGTATCGTGCGTGACATTACAAGAATCTGATCAAATACCCACGACAATTACCCACGCCCATCCTTTTGAGGGTATTTATCCACATAATACCCACTCATTACCCACGATCAGTGACTTATTAAGCCGATATATTTTCCCTCAAATTCCCCATGAATTTACCCACATAAATAGCCACGAAATATGTTTGGTGTGAAATATGTGGGTAAATAATTAAGCGCTTAAATATTTCCACTTAACTACCCACATCTTGAGTTATCATGGGTATATCGTGAGGAATTAGTGGTAAATGTTATTTACCCACATGTGCAAAGTCCTTTTCATTGGTGGGTGAGTTTACATGGGTATTTTAAAGGTGAAATATATACCCATGACTTTACCCATCTTATTATTTGTATGAGTATTTTGGTGTGAATAATCGCTTATTGTCAAGTCGTGGTTACAAATATACCCACAATGTTGTATTCCTAGGAATTTTGTTATGGGTAATTTTGTGTGTAATTTATGGGTAAATATATAACCATATGTCTATTTGTATTTTTCTTTTTCTTATTTATATATGGGTAAGTTTACATGGGTCATTTATGTGTCTTTTTATTATCATAAACAAGTATATGTTATGATCATATCGATCAATATAGAATAAGTTTATGTTGGGTAAGTAAGTTAAGTTTAGGTGTGTCTCTTATGTTAATAGTGTAAGTTAAAAGAACTAAATAGTTGTGCTTATCCCGTTGAGATATACGGGGTTATAATATGTGCAAAATTGCAACAAGTTATTGGTTTTTATTGCTCTCATCTTTTTCTATTTTACTACTTCAGCCCGAGCTTTCATGATTTTGCCTCTCAGACTGCAAGAGAGTATTGGCTGATAGATATGGCCAAAGTCCGTGTGTTGGCTTAAGTCCATTAGGGTTTATAATGTTTCATGTACTATATATAGTTTTCTAATAATACATTATAACCTAGAGAGTTTACATTGTCAGCCGCAAGCTCTATTCCACTCCGTCAAAACCTAGCCGCCACCATTTATCACTTTCCTATTAAAAGAAAAATTGGAATTTTCGTCCAAACCCTTATCCGCATATTGTTTTTGCCATATGATGTTGTCAGCGCCAATCTATGTTTGCGCGCGCTCTTGTTTTATGTTTTTTTTGCGCGCTATGTCATTTTTTATAACACAACTTTTAAGGATAGTATTTGATAACACATTTTTCTATGAGAAATGCTACATACAAAAAAAATTTTACAAAATTATATCCACATAATGACTTAGTAACCAATTATGGAGGGTAATAAAAAATAAAAAGAGATTGTGATGCAAAATGATCGAATGAATAATTTTATGAATATAATTTTGGAAAGTCTTTATGATGATGAATTCCTTTTTTTCTAAAGGTCTACTCTACAAACTTTCACTTTTTATGACTCCAAATTCCAACACATCAAAATTTTCAATCTATCACTTATTCTTTTCATAGCCTTCCCGCTCTCCTGCCCCTTGTTTTTCCCAAAATTAAAACCCTAACACTTTTTCCACTCTAACTGCCGCCTCCTTTTCTTACCTTTTCACTGGGATATAGCTCTCCGGAAAACTAAACCATCTATTGTTTTGCTTTTTCTTCATGAGTTCATTTCAAATTCACCTTTAATAAGGTATGTAGATGTCATCTATTGTATGGTATATCGTACTACATATTACTAACATCTTTTTAGATCTCACAAGTCAATTTATTGTGAAAACTGAAACAAGTATTGAAATTGGAGCCCGATGTTGGTTTCTTTATTTCATTGTTAACATTATATATTGCATCATCAAATTTTTTATTTTGGGCAGATTCGAGTTTTAGGAAAAAAGCTATATGCAGTTATATAGTTTAGCAACTCTATTTACATGTGAAAAATACTACTTTAGCCATGACATTTGTTTAAGGTTTGGTCCCATGTGTAATAATCTATAAATATAAATCCACTGTTGTGATTGAACTTCATTTCTTTCAACCCATTTGATTTGTTAAATCCAGTTGTTATAGGTAAGTTGTTAGTTTAATATGAATGATTTGTATAATTAGCAAGTACGCAAAAAGAGGCTTGAGATTTAAGTGTGATTTGAGTGCTCTAGCCACATATCCTTTGACATTAGTGAGTAAGCTATTGATATCAAAATCAATTGTATATTTTTGTTTTGGTTAAAAGTTTGCTTGTTTTGTTACTTATTTGTGTTATAAATGTGATAGTCTCACATAATGTTTCTTATTAATCGGTCAATTTGGAATTGAGTAAACACAATTTATGTAGTACTTGTGATATCGACATGTAAGGCAAAATATTAATGTCATATCCACTTGTTTATTCTACTTGTTTAAAACGGGTTTCTACCCATTTTCAGTTGTTAACACATTTCTTTTACCGTGCCAAAAGTGTACATAATAATAACTTAACAAGCATGCAATTATGCAACTACCTATATTACATTCATTGATTAGATAATTACGTAACTTATATTCTTGTTACATATCAAACATGTATGAACTTTCTTTTTTCAACATCTTGACTGCTGTCTATTACACTTGAGTTATAAATTAAGTCATTGCAAGAGTTTCTTTGTTTATTAAGCAGCATAATTAACTAGTTACATTGGTCTTATAATGTATTGCAAATGCTTGTTTCCAAAGGTAACATAAAATAATTAGTATATACGCTTGTTTCGTTTGACAACCCTCGTTTTAAGCTTCTATGTAATGTGTGTTCATAAGACCTTTTTTTGTATCAGCTCTTTTATATGCATCAGTATTGATGTCCTTTAAATTAAGCATCTATCATAATTTGTAAACTCAAATTGATGCCCCGAACTTAAGAAACCTTTGTTAATTGCATGCACATTCTTGTGACATATAATACGAGTAACATGTTTTCTTTATGCAAATTGCGTATGTTCTTGTGAAAATAAAGATGCCACTCAATATATTTGGTGGAGCACCATCATACGAGCTATTGAGATAGGCATTTCATGAAAGCGACGAAAAACTTTGAAGTATGCTAGATAAAGCTTTTTGAAAGAAGATGCCAAGACGGCTGAGGTGCTCATTATATATGTAGCAACCTTACCTTAACCATCACATGTAAAACTATTGTTGCAATTAGTACATTTCGAGGTTGTTAGTGCATTATGTAAAATTAAATTGTTTGTTGCAAATTGCTGTAACTTTGTAATCATGTTGCAAATCTATTGCAATTATTGTTGCATTTTCTTCCATTGCAAAACTGTCACAATTTTTTTTTACCGTTGCAAAATAAATTATCATGGAACATTAATGCAATGGTAGATTGATTGCAAACCGCTGGAAATGACCATTTTCAGATTTGCAACATATTACTACCATTGCATTAGCCTAGTTGTGTTGTACCCATGGCTCTTACGCACGACAAATAGGTAGGAAAGTTTACCCACGTACTATTGAGGGAAAGTTACCCGAATATTATGTGTCGACTTTTACACACAAAATAACTTTTTGGGCCATGTTACACACAAGCTACCCATGAGTATATCTACAGGTATTCTCGTGGCGAGTTTAAAAAATCCCATAAAACTTCACCCACGAACGCAACTCAATCGCCCACCTAAAATGATGTGGGTAAACATACCCACAAAGTGTAAATAACGTGGGCATACATTTAGCCTCGAAGGTTTTACCCAACTTCATGTGGTCATGGGTAGTCCGTGGGTATTACCCAGTTACCCACGAAAATATGGCTTTTACCCGTAAATTCTATCTGTGGCTATTCGCCTGAATTCTTGTATTGTGAGTTTAGAGTGAGTTAGATAGGTTAATTATAAAGGCATAGGGAATCGAAATGCATAATCACCAATAAACCACCACTACCACAAACACCGCCACTGAACACCTGCCGTCAAACATAAGAATTTGGACCGTAAGAAATTTCATAGTATTGGCACTTTGTTCCATTTCCCCTTTATTTGTGGGCACTTTGCTAATAACTCACCTGCTCATCAATGTAGGTACCATGAAGGTTTATGTGCTTGACGTACAAGATATGTACGTCAACTAACACACTTGAAGCCAATGCAACACTTGGATTCAAGTTCAAAACAAGTGGAGATGTCAACCCGACCCCGGGCTTGGCATTTTCAACTTGACAATAGTTACCTTCGCAAATCCACCATCAACACCGAGAAGAAAGAGCGACACGGTGATCCACTTCGAGCTACATGTGAATCAACCGCCAAGAGGAAATATGGGTACTGATAGATGGATGGCGAACTAGGATCCGTACATGCTAGTGACGGCGGATTTCCACTGGAAGCTAAAGAACAAAGAGGCTCTTCTCATATCGCCACCTTCTAGAGTTGCTTTTAGCTGTAGTATCCCATATGCATTTATCCATTTTTTTGTTAAAAGGGTCTGATATACTTAATAACAAACGTACATGCCTTCATTTATAGTTTTTGTATCTCTTAAAATATGCTTGAACTATATTAAATCTTTTATCTACAATAAATAAAAATAACATCCATATAAAGAAATGAGGTTTGTTGCCCACGTGATGTGGCGTATAATTTCGAATGTCCGAATTTCTTCCGCATGCAACACAATTTCGGATTTTCAAGTTTAATTTCGGATGTCCAAAATATTTTTATACTTAGTATATTTTTAAACTTTTATATAACTCTAAAATCATCATAATAATATTCTCTTTCAAATGCATAATAATTTCTTTATAAAAATTGTGGAATGAAAGTAATGGCGCATTGCCTATTGATATAGGAGATAGCAACAATGACCATTTAGGATGGTTTATCGCGTCTCATTTGATATAAGTTGTGTCATTTTCAATCAATTTAGTTTTTTATATACTTGACTGAGACTATAAATGCTCATCTCACCATTCACCAGCCAAGAAACTTGCATCATTTTTATTTTTCTTATACTTGACCGAGTATCATGCGTGAGTTTAAAGTGAGTTATCTAGGTTAATTATAATGGCGTAGGGAATCGAAATTCATAATCGCCAGTAAACCACCACTACCACAAACATCGCCACTAAACACCCGTCATCAAACATAAGATTTTGGACCATGAGAAATGTCATAGTATTGGCACTATGTTCCATTTCCTCTTGTTTGTGGGTGCTTTGCTAATAATTCACCTGCTCATTAATGTGGGTACCATGAAGGTTTTTGTGCTTGACGTATAAGATATGTATGTCAAGCACATAATTGTAACTAACACAAGTGTCGCACTTGAAGCCAATGCAACAGTTGGAGTCAAGTTCAAAACAAGTGGAGATGTCAACCCGACCCCGTGCTTGGCATTTTTCAACTTGACAATAGTTACCTTCGGCAACTCCACCATCAGAACCTTTCTGAATGCCACCTACTTCATCTCTGAGAAGGAAGAGCAGCTTCTGGTGATTCACTTCGAGCTACATGTGAATCAACTACCGGAAGAGGAAACATGGGTACTCAATAGATCGATGGCGAACCAGGATCTGTATATTCTAGTGACGACGGATTTTCACTGGAAGCTAAAGAACAAAGAGGTTCTTCGCATATCACCACCTTCTAGATATACTGGTTTTAGTTGTAGTGTCCCATATGCATTTATTCATTTTTTTTTGTTAATCGGTCAGATATACTTGATAACAAACGTACATGCCTTCAATTATTGTTTTTGTATCTCTTAAAATATGCTTGAACTATATCAAATCTTTCATTTACAATAAATAAAAAATAACATTCATATAAAGAAATGAGGTTTGTTGTCCACGTGATGTGGCGTATAATTTTGGATGTCTAAATTTCTCTTCAGTAAAGAACACAATTTCGTGTTTTCAAGTTTAATTTCGGATGTCCTAAATATTTTTATACTTAGTATACTTTTTTTTTTTTTTTTAAATTTTAATTTTGCTTAACTCTAATGACCATAATAATAGTATTCTCTTTTCAAATGCATAATAACTTCTTTATAAAAAATCATGGAAAGAAAGTAATTGTGCATTTCCTGTTGACATATCAAATAGCAACAAGCTGACATTTAGGATGTTTTATCGCGTCTCATTTGATATAAGTTGTATCATTTTCAATCAATTTTGTTTTTTATATACTTTACCGAGACTATAAATGATCGTCTCACCATTTACCAACCAAGACATTTACATCATTTTTATTTTTAATATACTTGACTGAGTATCGTGTGTGAGTTTAGAGTGAGTTAGCTAGGTTAATTATAATGGCATAGAGAATCGAAATCAAACCCCGCCAATAAACCACCACTACCACAACCACCGCCACCGTACCCCCGCCGTCAAATAGAAAATTTTGAACAATGAGAAATGTCATAGTATTTGCACTCTCTTCCATTTTTCTCTTTTTGTGGGCGCTTTGCTGATAATTCACCTGCTCATCAATGTGGGTACCCTGAAGCTTTATGTGCTTGACGTACAATATATATACGTCAAGCACATAATTGTAACTAAAACTGTTGTTCCCTATTCACTATCGTATAAAAACAGTTAAGTATTTAAAAACAAACTAATAGTGAATCAATGACTGAAATGACATAAGTAAAACACACTGAAAAATTTTCAATATAATATTCTTTATTAGAAATGAATAAAAAAGAATACATTACCCAAGTACTTGCGGAATAGTACTTGAGATTGAAATGACAAAGGGTTGGTACTCCTCACTAAGCACGCCTAAGTCTCGAGCACAACTACTATGGAACCATCGAGTTATCCTGTGGACCGAGTTGTATTTGGAGGAGTGAAAGATGGCTTGTGTGTGTGTGTTTTCAATTCACAAGCTTAAATCTTTCACTCCATCTCTTATGCTATTTATACAAGTATGAGTATTAACTTTATCCTAAGTGACAACCGACATTTCTGTAAGACAAAATATCGATGTATTTTGTCTCATAAAAGACTATATTAAGTAAGAGACAAGGTCGCTTTCCATAAGTCGGTGATGACACTCGAGCCCGATAGTTTGCCATTCAGGGAAAGTTGACTTTGGTTGATAAGGACTTCGCCTTATCCGATTCAAACTTATCCCGCCTTATCCCGCTCATTCTTCGTCTTCATTTCCTTGATCTTCTACTTGCTTTATCTTCATGTAAGTAGTTGGTGAGGAGTTTAGGGATTCAGTGAGCTATTGTCATCACTCATTGCATCCACTATCTTCTTCTTGACCCGCCTTCACCCCTAAGTTCCACCCATCGAGTGGAGACTTCTTCTTCGCCTCACCGAGTATCTCGAAGATGGCTCACCGAGAGACTATGCACTCAGTGACCTATTAGTGTTTAACGGTCTAAACACTTAGGGTATTTTTATTCAAATCCTAGACTTAAGGGGTTTGGGTATTTGTTGAACCTAACAGTCCCCCCCTATTTGGATATAAAAATAGCCTAAGTGATTGATCAGTGTAAGTGAGCAATTAGCTTCTTTTTACACTGAATGTACTAATGAACATAATAAGGAACACTAAATATTTTAACAAAATATACATCGTTTATTGATCAATTACATAGTTCCTATCACTAGTACAAAAAATAAATGATAATGATGTCAATCAAGATGGATCCCCAGTGCTTCAAGCTTGACTTTCTTTGTGATGAGTGTTTCTTTGTCGTGGTTGTTAGCCTCGCTTTTATAAAGATAACGCCACTTACGTGAATTGGACTAGATGAGTATACTTTGCCCTTGGGACTAGTATCATTTATGTGGCAAAGTTAGAGCCTATAAATACCCCTCATGACTCTCCATGAGGGGTGAGGTGAATCATTTAGTTTCTTGTATTGTTTTCATTTATTCAAGTTATCTTTGTTTTCTCCCCTCTACTTTCTCTCACTAAAAGGATGAAGATCTTCATCTTCAATCACCAACCTCGACCTCCCGAACCACATAAATCACATGTTTTCCGGTCCCAACAAGGGTGCTCTCTTATCTTGGCGTTTAAGTCAGTGACCCGACGCTTGCGGTGTCTCGAATTTGAGAGGCCACTAGTATGTAGCTCAAGATTGTAGCTACACATGCCCGATCAATGTCACTCCACCTTTGGAATGTTGGGTTTCCATAGACATCAATGAAGAACGCCCCTCTTTCGTGCTTTTCAATCACAAGACAGTTTACAAACTTCACACCTTCGTAGCTCCTATTGCATTCTAGTCCGTGCACTTTGATCTCGGCTCGAACTCAACCCTCTTCGTTTGCCTGTGATGATTGAGGTTGAGATCTTTGAGGTGCATTAAGGCGGTGAATCCCGAGATTCTTGGTGCTTCCTCGCCTTTCATACCTTTGCTAAGCATTTTCATCGCTCTTAACCACCTCATTTTTCTTCTTTTCAATGATAAGACCAAGCTCATTGAGTTCGGTGATCCCAAAGTCGTTGAATTTCGGGATCATGAACCTCGGTGTCTTTTATCATCCCCTTCCGACATCGTGATTTTCTCAGCACCTTATGCTTGTCATTGACCGGTTGTAGTGGTCAATTCTTTCTTGCCCGATGGTGCTAGCTCTTTTGTTCTTTTCATCTAACCTCTTTCTCATTTCAACCATTTGAGTCGCTCGAACATCCTTGAACTTCATCTGCCTGACCCTTTTCAAGCTTCTTAGGATCAATTCCAATGTTCTCGACTTCCTCGCAACAACTTGTACCAGTGCTTCTTTGCTCTTTCTTTCTTTCTCGCCTAGTTTTTTCTCCTTTCTTCCTTAGCAAGATAGGTACTTAGTTGTTGTGGAGTGAGCGGTATTCAGTTGCCGATCATATAGGGATCTTCTTAGGCTCGTGTGTTTGCATTATTGCCTTCCTTTGTCCCGGCCTCAAGAAGATGATGCTACCAATGGTGGTGTTGTTGTCATGATGTTGTTAGTGGGACCGATGATAAGGGTGTTCTTGAACCGGTGGGAGTGATGAAATAGGTGTTGCGAGATCGGTTGAGCCGGCTCCCCTCGGTGTGAGAGGAGTCTCTTCAAGGTCTTCTCCCTCAACTATTGCAGAACATCAAGAAAAGCAAGAGTTGCCTCGACACTGGGGGAGTTGGAGTGGCTTGACCTTTGAAGGCTTGATAGATCTCAATGACCATAGCCTTGATATCGCTTGTATCTTTTGAAGACCAAGAACCTTTTACGCCAAATTAGCTCGAGAGAGTTCCAAGGCGGTCATTCTAGGCCCAAGATTCCAAGCCATTGAAGATGATGCCTTAGCCAAAGTAGTCACCGAGTATCCAAAGAACCCAAAGTAGCTCAAGAGACTCGAATCAAGATCAAGACCACGAACATTGGCAAATTGGAGCATATCAATGAGTTCGGTGAGACGTGATGAATTCTTCACGTATACTTGATGGCCTCCAAAGACTTTGGAATTGAGTGTTGGGTCTTCTTTGACAAAGATCCCCGATTTCATCAATTGTAACGCCACAAGTCGAAGATGCTTTATAAATTTAACCAGTTTTCATCCGTCTATAAAGATGTTGGTACATGAGATCCCCGTGTTCATCGTGTTTGCATCAAAGGAATGTACCTCACCTTCAGATCTACATAGTGGCGGCAGCTTCATGTGTTGTTCCCATAACGCTTGAAGAACCCTTAATATAGCTTCTTTGAAGCTTTAGTGATCCACAAAACTAGTTGCCTCTCCGCGGTGGAAGAGTATTATAAACTTTCTCAATTCTTGAGACGGGAAGATGCGAAGAGTCGAGTCATTATCTTCAGTGAAAGGTGACTCTTTAGGCTCTTGTGGATCAGCCGATGCTCTTGTTCGCTTTAAACATCAAGCCCACTTCTTCTCCCGCCGATAGAATTTCATCTTCACTTTCACTTGTTCTTCATCGAGAATAAAATTTCGTCAACCTCGGCCAATATCAAGAAACCGGTGGTGGTGATGGGTTCCATATCGGTGGTGGTTTAATCCTCCGAGTCTTTGTCCCCGTTGCTCCTTTAAGCACCGATGGGTTTTCCTGCTATCCCTAGAAGCGATGGCGGTGAGATCCCTATCGGGTTGTTCAGTTCCCTCCGAGTCTTTGGGATCATTCGGTTGGCCTCGACAAAAGTCGTGATTTGCGAATGTCATCCTTGGGCGTGTGGAAGGCGCTCCCTACCGGTAGGTTGTATGTTTCCTCGGATCTTGGGGAGTAGTAGTTGGGACCAAGGGCACCGACCGTGATGTATCGGTGTCCTTCGTTGTCACCGGGTGGATGTTGTTTGGTCACCGGTGGGTGGCGGTCGATCTGGGGCTTTCTTTGCCTTTTAGGTCAGGCTCAGAAGCCTCGTGGCTCGAGACTTGGGTTTGGTCTTAGTCCCACCGAGACTTCCCTTTCTCTTTTAGGAGCAGGGTTTGAGACATCGAGTCCCTTTGGTTGTTTACTGACAACCATATGGGCCGTCAATTCTATTCAATGACTTGGGATGGGTCTTTTGAAAATTAGATTGACTCAGATACCGTAAAGCGGTGTATTTGTATTCACGAGGGTAATTACAACCCAAGAACACTTGTAAAGCACATGAGACAAACCTAGGGTACAAACGTATTCCGCCCTAGTTTTGCTCAAGAGATTGGTTACGAGATCACTTTAAATGATCTCCCCGATGTCGACAATGACCCCATTCATCAAGCGATGCCATCATCAATCGAATAAAGTTAACTTGTTCAAGAGATTTAGTGGTTCCCGCCGAGAACCCGAATCACAAATGTGAACAGGATCTTCCAAGCCGCAGAAATGAGTTCTTGGTGGCGGGGTTCTGCCCAAAACTTTGGATCCAAAACAATTTGTTTTAACCCATCCTTAATCGTGGAGGGTTCGGGATGGGCAACATAGACTCTGAATTATAGTCTAACCTCGTTGTAGTAAAAATGTTTTATAATCCAAAGTGATCGACTTCCCGTTAAAAGACTGAATTTGATGAGATACTCCCTGAGTGGTCGTAGGTCGGTCTCATCGAGAGAGTGTGTCCGGTCATAGGCCATCATTGTAGCCCAAAACTCCCGAGGAGGTTTTGGCATGCAATTGATGGGGACCGAGTAAAGGCCTTTTTCGGGGCGCTTGAATAAAAACGTCATTATATTCTTATAGGTCGGACATTTGGGGGTATTCAAAATTGCCTATAACGTTATTTGTTTTAAATTTAACATTACTGAGATCCCCTACCCACTGTGGTGCAAACTGAAGAGATTGTGTTCTTGCCATTTCCATTAAAAAGTTTTAGCTTTTTGAAATAGATATCTTGACAAGAATAATCAAAGAGTTTGAATCTCTTAAGTTTGTAGTGAAAAACCTTTTGTAAATGTTTACAGAGAAGATTTTAGTGAAAAACTTGTTTTGAGGATTCAAGAACACAAATATTTCTTGTTTTGAGAAGTGATTTTGACAGAGTTTAGATTCAGAAAATCTTTGTGTGTGTTTTTAATGTTTTTGAGAGGGGTATTTATAGAGTGGTGAGAGGGTAAATCTTGTATAAATGAGGATTTGTAAAGTTATTTTTGAGAACGTTTTGAATCTCCTCATTTAATGCCACCACCCACTACCCGCATAAAATCTCGGTTTTCAAGGGAACAATTGCGGTCTGCGATAAAGGGCATTCTGATAGAATAAAATATCCACAAGATATTTCATGTGATAGGGGGCATTTAATGCCAAGTGGAATTAGGTCAGTTTTGAGAGACCCTTAACTTTGATGACAGTAAGATAAAGAGACATATATTCCTATATTAAATTGGTGTGTTTACCAACCTAGGACATTTAAGTAACTGATACTTGGTGCATTTAGTTACTCATTCAATGCTCAATATCTAAAGTCAGGGTCCCTGAATGAGTCTTACTCATTCAGTGAGAGGGTTGTTTAGGGGTTTTGTTCGGGAGAATGAACCTTTTGGAGAAGACTCACCGAGATTAGGATTGATTTTCGTTATGTCGACTTTCAATGTTAAGCATTCCTAATTCAAATTTCGCCTCTCAAGGTAGGTTCATCCAAAGGTTTGGTGAAGATATCAGCAAGTTGATATTTAGTAGGGATGAAATGAAGCTCCATGTCTCCTTTCATTATGTGGTCCCTAATGAAATGATATCTGATATCAATGTGTTTGGTTCTTTGGTGAAGGACAGGGTTTTCGAAGATTGCAATGGCACTGGTGTTGTCACAGAAGATGGGTACCATTTTGTAGTGGATGTCATAGTCACTGAGTCGACTTTTCATCCATAATACGTTGGTATAACATCCTGCAGCAGCAACATACTCAACTTCAGCTGAAGACATTGCCACTGATTATTGCTTTTTAGCACTCCAACAAACCAGTTTTCCTCCAAGAAATTGACAAGACCCTGAGGTACTTTTTCTATCCATGTTGCAGCCAAAGATAATCGAATCGAATATCCTTTGAGGTCAAACCCCGAGCACTTTGGATAGTAAAGTTCAAGGCTTGGAGTTCCCTTCTGTATCTTAGTATTCTTTTGGTGCAGTGAGATGGGATTCTTTGGGATTGACCGATATCTTGCTATTAGACAGATCGAGAATTGTATGTCCAGTCCGGAAGCGATAAGATACATCGTGAGCCAACAATCCCTCGAATGGGTTTGATTGACTGATTTGCCGGAGATCAGATCAGTCCAAGGTTGTTAAGAGGGACCATTGGTGTCTTCACCGAGGCACACGATATCTCATATTTCTTCAAGAGATTTTGGTGTACTTCTCTTGACCGATGGATATTCCTTTATCGGTTTGCACGATTTGTAGTCCAAGGAAGTATGTGAGTTCCCCATCATGCTAATTTCAAACTTCTTTGTCATCGCTTTTAAAGCTGTTTGCAAAAGTGTAGTTTTGAGCCAAAGATGATGTCATCAACATATACTTGGACTAGTATCACATCTTGCTTTGTCCTGTAGATAAACAATGTGTTGTGTATCTTTCCTCCGACAAACTTGTTTTGAATCGGGAAGGTGAGAGAGTTTCATACCATGCCACAGGAGCTTGTTTAAGTCCATAAAGGGCTTTGTCAAGCTTGAGACATAGTCGTGGAATTCACTACTCTCAAAGCCGGAGGTTGTTGAACATACACATATTCCTTGATTTCACCATTCAAGAATGCACTTTTATATCCATTTGGTAAACTTTGAAGTTCATGTAGGTAGCATATGCAAGGAAGATCTGATGGCTTCCATTCTTGCAACAGAGCAAATGTCTCATCATAGTCAATGCCTTCTTGTTGATCAGAACCTTTGGCTACAAGTTTGGCCTTGTTTTTAATGATCAAGGTCTTCATCGCTTTTGTTTATGAAAACCCACTTCATTCCTATGACAATGACATCCTTAGGACATTTGATCAAGGTCATGACCTTGTTTTTATCAAACTGCTAAGTTCTTCTTGCATGGCCTAAACCCGACTTGGGTGTTTTAGAGCCTCAATGACACTTTTGGGTTCTATTTCGATAGGTAATCGAGATATAAACATTCATTGGGTCAAGTCAGCGGTTAACTTAGCGACCATGCTTCTAGTGAGCATGCCCTTAATGGGTTCACCAATGATGTTTACAAGCTCAATGTACTGAGATTTTGTCCACTTACTTTGTGGTCTAGGATCTGAGCTTGAAGAGGTCACTGGAGACTCAGGAGTGAGTTCAGGTGCAGGAGCCACAAAATCATTAAGATCATCTGTTGAGATGTCTTGTTCAGGTTAAGGTTCATGAATCACAGATTCCTGAACATTTGGTTCAGTATTACCTATCCTAGTGGGGACTGATTGATTATCAATGAATTCACTGATAGTTGGTTCGGGAAGGTTGTGAGGTAAGACATAATATGGGATGTCAGCATCTATTTGGTATGAGGAATTGATTTCAGTGTTGTACTCATCAGGAGGATATCTTGATGAGTTATCAATTCCTATTTCCTCTCACTGAGGTATTGGTGAACCTGATGCTTTCAGAACTCTCATCAAAGGTGACATGAAAGGTTTCCTCAACTTGTTGTCTCCTTGTGTTAAATACCCTGAGGGCTTTGGAGATCGGTGAGCAACCTAGAAAATATCCATCATCGCCTTTAGCATCAAACTTGCTTAGATGATCCTTGTGGTTATGAATAAACACAGACATCCAAACACATGAAAGTAGTTGATATCGTGAAGTCTACCTTGAATATCTCATATGGGGTTTTGTTATGTCTTTTGACAATGATTGATCTGCTTTGAGTGTAACAGTCGCTTGACCGCTTGATCCGTAAATGTTTTGATAGGGTGAGCCACTTAACATAGTTCTAGCAGCCTCAATGAGAGTTCTTTTCCTTTCACCTATCCCATTTTGTTCGAGGGTGTAAGGAGATGAAAAGTTTTGGGAGATTCCTTTTCATCACGAAATTCTCAAGCTCTTCATTTATGAACTCAAGCACCATTGTCATTTCGATTTCTTTAATAGTAATGTCATTCGGTTTTCAATGTTCCCGATGAATGACATTATTGTATCACCGCCTCGACTCTTTTGGAAAGAAAGTATACTCAGTGTATCTTGAAAACTCATCAACAATGACAAGTGTATACTTCTCAAGCTAGATTGATCTTGGGTGACAGTCCAAAGAGATCCATATGCAGGAGGTGAAGGCAGCTTTTGATGGAGAAATTTTGTTTGGTTTTGAATGATGCTCTTTGGTGTTTGCCTTATTCACAGGCTGAGCATGGTTTATCTTTTGCAAAAACCAGTGATGGTAAGCCAAGGACCTTGTTTTGTTTTGCCAAGTTGTTGATGTTTTTGAAATTTAAGTGTGGGAGTCTCTTGTGCCACAACCAGTTGATAGTCTCAGTGGCTTTGGCAAAGAGACAAGTTCCATCTTGAGAGAGTGTTGACATGTCTAAGACATAAACATCATCTCTTCTAGGAGCTATCAAAACAACTTCTTTGTTGGCATTGAAAATGGTTCCTTGTTTGTCATTTGTAATATATTGGTTTTCATAAACACATAAACACACTATATCAAGAGGCGATAATGATGAGTTTAGAGAGAAAGTGGAAGATGGGAGCCTTTCTAGAGAGAAAGTAAACAAAAGAAAGAAGGTTAGATTGAGTGAAAGGTCCAACCTCTACCTTGGGAGGTAGAGGGTATTTATAGTTTTACATATCACGCCTCTCGAAGGTGTGGATCGAACATACTGATGGGTAAAGACCCGTCCGTCCTCCACGGTGTTGCACTAAGCTAAACTAATAACTAAATAACTAACTAATAACTAGTAAATACCGTAATGTCTACGAGCTAACATATGCTAGACTAGTGTTGGGGTGACCGACTCTTCAACATGGATTTTCTAAATCCTAACAATCTCCCCCTAAGGGAGGTCACCCCATGAAATACATTTTGCATCCTAGCATTCTATCTTTGTCTTTAGTCCTGAGCTCGTAGACTTCTATTCTTCAAGTTCCACAATCTTTGTGCTTTGGTAGCGTTTCTTCAAAGTCCGCATTGATTTGTACTTTTAGTGGAGGCCTTTAACTGATCCATATCTTCGAGCTTTCATTGAGATCATCTGCCACAGTAAATCTCTGGATCACCCTTAATTGTGTTGCCTTCATGTGATATTGTGACTTTTTGACCGACATGCTCACACTTTCTCGGATCATGACATCTTTTCATCGAGTAGCGGAAGCTTTCTTTGGTTCATGATATTTGCGCAGAGTAGCGAAGCATAGTATGAAAATATCGAGCCGTGTTACGTAGATATGCACCATCATTATTTCTTCAATTAAGTGTGGATGCCGTGAGCATGTGGCTTTGATTGACTTCTTAATATCGGTCACCGCAACCGTCCAAATGTAATCGCAAACAACGATTAGCAATAAAGCGCATAAAAGTGTCTTTGATCACTTTCGTTGAATTGAGGTACACGCCCACGGTTCCCGTTGATCGAAGACAAGTACTTGCTGTGATCGTATAATTCGAAGAATCTCCTTGATGTGGTTTCGCAGTTGTTCTAGCTGTTCCCAAACCGGAATGTCTCTAAGAAGACAACATGGAGTGAGTGAACCAATGAATTGAGATTCACCGATTGATGAAAAATTGATTTGAAAACAATCGCGTATTGCTTAGAAGAAAGAGTTTTGCAATCTGACGAAGGTTTTATGAGAAGGATCGCTTTTCAATCAAAAATACTTTTGTATTTGAAAAGAGTAAACATTCGATGTGCTAGAAAAGAAGAGATTCGCACATCGAACGGTTTTTCCAAAAGTATTTTTTCAATCGTAGATACTTTTGAATTTAAAATGAATACACATTCGATGTGCTAGAAAAGGAGATTTGCTCATCGAACGGTTTTTCCAAAAGTATTCGTCAATTCATTTCTGGACCAAGGTTGATTCATGAGTGAATCGCCCCATCGTTCTATCCGCTTGTCACAAGTTTGATCTTTATAAAAGATCTCACATGTCACCCACCAAGAGCTTGTTTGATGTTGGCTCTAGAAGGATTTCCATCTTCATCGTGAATACTTTTACATATCACTCGGATGTTCTGGCAATACCACAAGGATAATGCGTAGGACTCTTAATATATTCTTACTTTCCACATTGTGTGAAACAGCAAGTCTTCATTAATTTAGTGTCCTAATGAGATTTTGTGGATGATCTCTTGGCTCTAGACTCAATTGTGCACATTTGGTTCCTATGTCGGAGACTAGGGAGAGGGTCTCCTTCTTCAATATCAACAATCTCTAAGAGAAAGTCGATAGATTATGTAGGTTCCCGTGAGAATGAAACAAGTCCTTTTAAGAGGAACTTGAGTAGCTTGGGAAGTTGTAGTGCGGTGCGTCCACTGGGTCCATGACGCCTTGTCTTCAATACTAGTGTTACCTTAGTAACCACCAAGTAGCATATGTATTGAACCCGTTCTTGCCCTAAGGTTGAATTATTGGAGGGCTATTTCTTTTCACCCTTTTTCACATTCATTTCTTTTTATTCTTCAACCCTTGATTATACGAGACTTTATAACTAGAACCTTGTTGGGTTTATTCCAGCTCTAGCTCTATCTCATCCGCACTCTTCCCATATCTCACTTTTCTCCTTTTTTTCATCATACCTAAGGACTCTACACTATCTAGTGGATTATCCCTGGGTAGATCCCTCCGGCTCTGGCGGGATCGTGGGAACGAATACCTAACCTAACCCATGCATAAAGTAAATTGGTCGGTCTTTTGGTATTGTTCTTTCCTTCTCGAAACCATTTCAAAAATTATTTGGAAAATCAATCAAGGTACTTGTGATATAAAATCAAAGCATTTTGTACCTTAATTGTTTTGATCATTTAGAAATGCTCCCCCTCAACATGTACATATGATTTTGAAATTGTTTCGCACATGGAGGCAAGAGTTCTTTGAAATATATTCTTGATCACAATTTTCATAGAAAAAGCCATTTGATTTTCTTGGTAAATTCTCCCCCTCAAAATGTGCGTTGGTTATTTGAAATCATTTAACACATAGAGGAAGGAGATCTTTGAAGTACTTTCACGATCACAATTGCCATAGAGAAAACCTTTAGAAAATCAACCAAGGTACATTATGATAAAACATAGAAATCTTTGTACCTTGAAAGTTTATTTTCTTTTGAAGTGCTCCCCCTCATTATGTGCTTCGAGATTCGAAAGCATTTAGCACATATGGGAGAGCAGTATGCACAATTGAATCAAAACGATCACCTTTTATCAAATTTCATTATTAAATCACAAATTCTCCCCCGATCAAAAATATCAAACCCTTTGAGATTTTGGATCCCAAGTGATTTAATGAGGTTTAGAAAACATGGGAGAATATGTGCCTGTTTTAAATACTCGTCTTGTTTTTGGATAAATGGTCCCCCTCAACATGTGCATTATGTATATTAAAATCGTTTGGCACATGGAGGCAGGAGTGCATTTGAAGGACTAAAACCAATTCCATTAAAACAGATTTGAGATTTAAATCACGATCTCTCCCCCGATCAAAAATTTCAAACCATTTGAGATTTGTGATCCCAAAAGATTTAAATCATTTTGAAAATTTTGGGGAAAGACGTGGCAAGATTTGATTTTGAAAATGACGATAAGGACCATTTTAAGACATTAAAATTGTTAGTGTCGGTATGATTGTTTTAAGAGATCTTTAAGTAAAATAAAACAATTTCACAATCAAACAAGAACGAAAAGAAAAAAATTCATTTTGAAAGATCTTTTAGTTTTAAAGAAAATCATACCATGACATAACATTAAATCTTTAGATCACCACTTTAATACGTACACACCGGAACTTTTGATGAAATATTGTTTGAAAATATTTTTATTTTAAATCACTCTCCCCCTCAATCGATGACAGTAGGCATTGATTGAGTGACTTAAGTTTTGATAAAATGAAGTTCGGTGATTTCTAAAATTAAGCCCAATTTGTTTTCAAAACAATATTTTTCCATTTTTCAAAACAATATTTCAAAATTTTAGAAAAATGGTATCATCACTATTATACATGTACAAAGATACGTTAGGTGGTTAAGCTGGTTTTGTTGTTGTTGCTGAAGGTTGGAAGAAAACCGTCTGCAGATGCAGTGAGACCTCTGACGTTGCATTTGTTATGCCAAATCTTCATAGAGGTCCAATTAAGCTCCGTTTCTTCAATTGTAAGAAAACCGTCTGCTGATGCAGTGAGACCTCTGACGTTGCATTTGTTATGCCAACTCTCTATAGAGGTCCAATTAAGCTCTGTTTTTTCATTTGTCGACCCAAGAAATAGTTACCTTTTCCTTTCGGCATCCAATCATCTCCATTTGTGGGATCCGGATCGGGGACATTCTTATATCCATGATATCTGCATACGTTAGTGAACATACATACAGATATATGGTGGTCGACATCACCCAAACAGCAATCGACTAATAAAAGTCAATTCAACATATCAATCAGATCATATAAGGCATGGGAATAATGTGTTTATCAAACTCTGATCATCTAATCCTAACAATCATATCCTAGGCACCTAGTCCTTCAACGTAGGTTAACATGTTTTACATTTAAGTATATAGGATAATTAGATTAGTCCGTTAGATGATATAAATTTGAAAACATTCTCCCCTCAATCAATGACTCATTTTCCAAAAGTTTAAAAGCTGAAGTCATTGATTGAGTTTGCAAATTTTATAAAAACTACGAATCGATTTTTATAGCAACTCATTTACCACCATTTTAAAACAAATATTTTTCTCAAGAATTTTGAAGGAAAATATTTGAGTAGAACAATGATCCTTGACATACTTTCCTCATTTTGTTTTAGGATAAGTGCACGATATTTTGAAAATATGTGTTAGCCTTGATTATTTTTATTAGAAGTGATGGTCATTCACGATTAGGAACTTTGTAACGTGTGTTAGATATCGTGATAGAATAGTCAACGGGCTCGTGGATTGGGCTAAGCTAATTGGTTAGAAGTTAAGATATGCTAGCCTTATATCAAATCCAAGTCCAATCCAATCCCACAAAGCCCATATACGGCCCATGGCCAAGCCTTAGGGCATCCTTTGTCTTGTATTATAAATACCCTCAAGTATGTCATTTGAGGGTGTGCTTGAGAATGTGTGTGTGTGTTTTTCCTTTGAAGCAATATAACATCTTATTGTTTCATCTTTCTTCTCTACCTCTCTAAACATACACGAATATACATTCAAGTCACCAAGTTCTATTCTTTATCTTTCTATTCTACGATATTGTTTGTGATTTAAGTGGGTATACTTGTGTTCGTTAAGTGGGTTTGTGATAAGGTTGATATATCTTTGGTCCTAACAATTGGTATCAATCGCCAAACAATGGTTTAGGAGTGTTTGTGTTTGTTTTGAAGGGTTACGGCGTATAAGCTCACGCTTTACATATTTCATACGCTTAAAGCTTTCATTTTTCACCAAAAATTCAAGATTCTTGTGGTTTAAGGTTTATTTGGTGTTAAAGTTTTAGTTTTCGCAAAAGTTTCAAGCTTTACGGGTTTTGATACGATTTTAAACTCGTATTTAGTTCATGGTCATTTCTACTGTAACTTTTCTAAGCACTTTGGGTGAAAAAGGTTAACATTTTGTGTTATTTGAGTGTTTTTAAGGATATACATGCAAGCGAAATTGTTTGAATCATTAGAAATTTTTACAAGTAGGTCAAAACCCTAGTTCTACTCGTAAGAAAGTCAACTACTCATAAGGTTCTACTCAGAACTTTTGGTGAAGATTCTTCGAACTATAACGATTACTCGCTTCCTCACTTGGATAAGTGTGTGGAACACTTCGACTTGTGGATATCCCTTACTGCTGTGATGTTGTAAAGGATTTTGGTTCTTAACCATAGTTTACGCATAAGCTAAAAGCTTACGAGTAACTCTACGCATAACTTCACAATTACGCGTAAGGTTTACGAGTAACTTTTGTCTCAAGCATAAGCTTAAGGTTACGCGTAAGATACTTTTTACGATAAGAATTTCCTACGCCTAAGCATCCCACGCATAAGATCCTACGCCTAAGCATCCCACGACAAGATCCTACGCCTAAGCCATCCTACTCGTAACTCGTAGTCTACTCAGAACTTCCTCTTCCCACGCCTAAGCTCTTCAAAAAAAAAAAAAAAATTCAAATTTAATTTTTCGAGGAGACTAAACGTTCAATTTTACGCGAGATTCAAATTTTGGTATAACTTGAAATTTTGGTCAAAATTCAAATTTTGGGCCTAAATTCAAATTTTTCTAGAAATTTGGCGTCAAATTGTCATAACTCAAATTTTCATACACCCTTGGAATTGATTTTTAAAGTGAATTTCAAATTTTGGGCGAAAATTTTTAAGAACCAAGTTTATGAGTACGACCTTCTGATAAACCTCAACCGACCATAACTTATCAAACACAACTCCTTTATCGTTGCATCGATCATACATCAACTTTATCGATCATACCTTAATTAATGGCAACTCAACAAGACATTCATGCAAACGGTGCCAAAACCGACCTCCTATGTTGGCAAAAGGTGGTTATCTTCAATGGACAAGTCGAATGTCCGCTACATCAAGACCAAACCTAACGGAAAACTCATGATTAAATCCATTCTGGGATGGACCCTTCAAGCCTCGACAAGTCCAAGTCCTGAAATCTCGATGCAACACCTCCCACCACACCATCTTCTCGCCTTCAATACGAATCTGAATACACCAAGAGGATCAAACAAGTCGATGCAGATGACATGGCAATTCATATTGTCCACCGGGTTTACCAATAGACATCTTTCTTTGCGGTGAGCAGTTGTGAAACCGCTTTCGATATGTGGGAGCGTGTTAGACGGCTATGTTTTGGAACAAATTGGTAAACAAGATATGGAGAACAAGTCGCTAACCGAATGGGAGAAGTTTACATCTACACCGTGAGAATCCATTGAATCCTACTATGGAAGGTTTTGCACTTTGATGAATGAGCTTATCGAAACAAGTTGGCACCCGAACAATCGCTCAAAACATCAAGTTCCCTGAATAATCTTCCGGAAGAATGGGACGATATGTCACTATTGTCAACCAAATAAAAGACTTACATCGGTGAACTTTGATCAACTCAACGATTTTCCGAAACAAAACCAAGTCAAGCGAATGAAGTCAGAAAGAAAGATTGGCAAAGAATCATGATCCATTGGCACTTATTGCTAAGACTCAAACTACGGTGAATACACACAACAAGCTTCATCATCTTCCAACAACAACAACTTGCGACAATACATTCCACAACCACAACAACAATTCTATCCAGATCAACAATACCGGAACAAGGAATCATCGATCCCGAACCGACCTGTAGCGACCTTGCAATGATATTTTCTTTATTAGATAAAGCATTTAACAAATGATCAGTGTCAGTGATCCGTATCGTGGTAATCATCAGTCGGTATGTTGGAAATCGATGGGACGAATGTTGGGAATAGAGCGATGGTAATCGAATGGCAATGTTCGACCCAATCGTTGGGAATTATGGAGAGGACATCAAGGGGTCGACAGAATCGAATATGGGATATCAAAATGGGAATAAGCATTTTATGACTTACATTCGCTCGGCTACCTCCGAACCTCAAAGACAAGATTCGGGATCTAGTGTCATACCAATGACAAAGCTTGAAAAGATCCAAGACATGTTGATGTTAGCGTAAAAAGAAGAGTTGGGAATTGAGTTGATCACCGAGGAAATAAAATTCGTGTACCCAAAATGGGAAGATAAAGCAAACGACATCGCAACCTCCAAATACACAATCAATCAACAGCCACAACATCAAACGGTACTTATGACACAACTCCCGCTCACGACAGATTCACTCAATGAGGTACCACATTCGCTTACTCACGAGAAGCCACATTCGTGTCTCCGAACCTTATTATGACACATATGGGAGAGCAAGTTAATAGCAATGTTAACTCGAAACTCCATATATGGATCCTAATGGAGGTCAAGTGATACGAGAATGGTGCTAATGATGAGGAAACTGGTGCTTATTTTGAATCATTAATCAATCAATGTGGCATTGAAGTTGAGAAAGTAAGAACGGTCAATCGCGAGGTTAAGGCGCGAATAAAAATTGACCACCGACCTTGAGAGTTACAAGGGGAACGCCAAAGCCTATGAATTTCATACAAACAAACTTTCTAATTAGAAATTGGTTATCGAGATTACATTTTAAGAGAAAACAATTGCAACTCAAGTATGATACACTTGATGTGAATCAACTTGAAAATAAAATCTTTAAACAAGGAAATTTCGAACAAAATGACCAACTTTCTAAACAAAAAGCAATGCTTTTACGATCTTGAAAAGAGAAGAAACAGTTGATTCTTGATTTTTCAAAACGAAAATTCTCTTCTTGATGAAATTCGGATAAAATGAAACTATAAAGAAATTAGATAATTTGCTTCTTACAACGGGTCATTCCGCTAAATCAAACAAGATGCTTTCTAATCAAGTAAATCCGATTTTTCACACTTCACATAAAATGGCTCTTGGTAACTCACCTCTCGCTCCTCATGAAAGCTCGGAAAGAACGGAATGTGTTGAACAATGGACAACCTTTGCATGAACCCATAATTGTTCGTGATTCTCTTGAAACGTTGGAATAGCCGAGGAGAGTAGATCAAAATGAAACAAAAGAATCCGATCTTAAACCGATTGATTATAACAAATGGAACAAAATTAATGGGATTACTTTTGTTAATCAAAAGAAACGTCAAAATTTTCCATCACACCCAAGTGTTTCAAACAAAGAGTCAACACTGTTTCACAACCAGCCAAAACCATTGTTGTTTCCAAATCTCTTCGAAAATCAAACAAATGTCTTCAAACAATCCTTTTAACACAAGTGATGCGAGAAGTATTTTGGAAAATGTGAAAACTAGAATCATGGATCTTCAAGAGATCATAAAACTAAACCAACATTACAATGAACATCCGTTTAACAGCTTTTGATATTGAATGAGAAAAGTTTTTGAAACTCAAATTGCCCTCGGTTGAATAACATCGCAAGGGTAATTCATGTTGAACAAGCACTTTAAAAGAAACAATGACTTTGTCAAGAACCATAAATCCTCGTAAAGCAAGCTAATGATAAGAAAGTTGAACACATCAAATTTTGGAAAATTTGAATGATTCTCTTCAAGATGTCCATTATTTTACAAACATATTCTCATTGAAGATCATGAAAGACTCTAGGATGAGACCTCCAAATTGTTTCAAAATATGAAAAGCTCTTATGAAACTTGAAAAGAAAACGTGTCCTATTTTAAACAAATTTGATCGAAAAAGAGGAATGCAAGTATGACAAATTGTCGTATGAGCGTGCCTTACAAGGACATGCAAGAGCAAAATGATCTTTTGAGAGCTCACCGATGTCTAAAAGGAAAGGTCATGGATACTAAGTTTGCAAAACCATTGACCGAGGAGAATACAAATGTTCCAAAATCGGTTTTCAAACCAAAATGTCTATTTCTCGGCCTCCTCCAAAAGTCAATGAGAAATATGATTTGTCAAAAGCAAATACCCACAAATATTGCCCATTAAAAGAGAATTATCAAAGGTTTTGAAAACCTGCTTTTGATAAAGAAAAGTGTTTACACCGGCATTTCTAAGAATAGTACACGGAATGTGACCAAAATCCTGTTAAAGAATCATTGCTCTAACAACATGGTCAACAATCACTATCTAGACGGCTAGGAAAAAGGCACAGACTGAAAAGATGGAATTTTAGGTGCAACATCTAGGGTGATGAATTCTACAAGATTTCAAGGCAATCGCTAGTAGTAGTAAACCATTACCTAGGAACACCCTACAAAAGACTAGGATTGGCTTGCATCTAAGAGTAGTTGCGAAAAGAAAATGATATACCCTTAGAAAACAACACTAGGAATTCTAAGTCTTTTTCGAACAAGAATCAACTTCCAAAAGACCAGAGTGACAAAGTTAAAGTCATTGCTTTTAAACAAGAATATTGAATTTGTCTCACTACATGTAAAAATGTATCTTTTCGCCTAATCATGATGCATGTGCCTTACAATATCTCAAGAAAGATAATTCTCGTGCCAAGGCACAATCCACTAAGACACCAATTAGAGACAAGCCCGCTGATAAAATGTCAAACAAAAGGAAACCTATAGGTGGATCTCTTCAGACGTAGTTTTTCAAAAATGAGTCTTCCACCGAATCGATAAGAAAACAACTCCTAGATCTTACCTAAGGTGGATTCCCACGGCAAAGTCTTCAACACAATAGGTCTTAGATGGATTCCCACAGAAAGATTTTGATACTTGCACCAACACGTATAATAGTGCCAATCTTCGTGATAAGGAAGTAGAAACCACTACAACCGCTGATAGTGATCACCCTCACCGTGAGGAATCTTGTACTTCTAACACTGTTATTTGTGAAAACTCTTCTTCTTTGGTTGTGTGAATCAAATATCTCGAACCCAAATTTCATCCGAGGGTTCCAATTCAGAAACTCTTCTTCTTCATCATTATTTCTATCTTCTTTATTGATTTTCCATTTCTTTTATAAAACCAACAAAACAAAATACAAAAATAGAAAATTTTCAAAAATACAAAACAATATAAAATCAAAATCCAAAATATTCTTCTCACGACATGTCTCTCGATAATCGATATTCAGACGCTTCTAGTAATGTCATTCAACAATGATACGGGTATGTATGGATGCTTGAGCGAGAGTTCTTTAATATGTTTTCTAAAACATGTCGCTTTCTCAAAATTTCTTCATAATAATGGCTTTCAGATACATCAAGACGCGAAACCCGGACCTAAATGATGACTTTTGATTATTTTCAAATCAAAACTCGCTCTTTGATCGAAAAATGAGGTGTACGCTCAAAGGCACTACATTTAAAAATGGTGAGAAATCATCATCATCTTGAGCACCTTTTCAAGATTGTTCAAAAGATTTTCAAAATCTTTCAAATACTTTGTGCTCAAGATAACTCCTCTAAAACCCTTTAATTGAATATGCTTTATTAAAGGGGAGTATAAAACAAAATGTTCCAAATTCATGCTTAAATCAAATCAAATCTGTCTCCTAATCGATTCTAAAATGTTTTAATCATTCGATATCAAAAATATCACGAATATGCTATTTTGAGGGGAGGAGACGTGATTAAATGTGATCAAAATCGTTGTTTGAATCTCAAATGAGCTCGACTCGATGAAACCAATGAATTGACGAGCAATTATGTACCATCTCGAGAAACTTTCTATGGACTTGACCGGGATGGGTAATAATTTCAAGATAGTTCTCTAGTGATGTAAACGTGTCTCGAATCGGTCTTGTTCATTTAAAGTCGATCAATTCAAAGCGTCGAACTCTACCTCTATGCGTTTCATTGCCAAACTTATAAGCACATGTGAAGGGGAGTGTTTCGAAAATATAAAACTCTTGAGTATTCCAAACATGCTTTCTATCATAAACATTCGAGAGATTTTCAAAGAAAATGGTTTTATGGCAACAATAGGACAAACATGGAGTTATAAGGTGACTAAGAATAGGAAATCATTCTATGATCCGCCAGAGTCGGAGGGATCTACCCAAGGACATCACCAATAGTTTAGAACTAGAAGTCCTTAGGAATGATTGAAAAAGGAGTAGTGTGAGAAAGGAGAAAGAAGGGTTGAAGAATTAAAAAGAAAAGTAATGAAAAGGGTGAAAAGAAATAGCCTCCATATTCAACCTTAGGTAAACCGGTTCAATACATATGCTTCTTGGTTGTCACTAGATGACACCGGTATTGAAGACAAAGACGCATGGACCCAAAGGACGATCGCACTAAACCTTCTAGCCACTCAATTCCTCTCAAAAGGGATTTGTTTCATTCTCACCGGAACCCTACATAATCTATCGACTTTCTCTTAGAGATCGTTGGTAAGAAGAGAGACCTTCCCTAGTCTCCGCCGGAAAACCAATATGCACTTATTGAGTCTAGAGCCGCGAGATTCATCAAAAGATCTCATAGGAACACTTGACATGACATCGCTTGTTGTTCATCAATAAGAACACAAGTGATATATTCTAGAGTCCCACGCAGATCTTAGCAATCGCCGTAACATTTATGAGAAGTTTCACAAATGTGATCTTCATGATTGAATGGAAACCCCGCCAGGTCAACATCAAGCAACTCGACAAAGAGTCACTGGTAACTCCCCGTGGATTACGCTTAGTGTGTCTCAAACGGTCTACAACAAGAGGTGATGCTTGATTGTACCTCAACACTCATCCGAATCAGAGGTGTACTTGGTGCATCGCGTTATCTCACTTGTGGGACTCCGGTTCGAACGGCCTCTATGAGAATTAGAGACGTGTTTTCACACTATGTCATAACACCTCGAAATTCAAACTTATAAGTGCGGAATCCGCTTACTACTAACCTGCTTTATGTTTTCTTCTTATGGAAGCTCTGAGGCGATGGATCGTGCAGGACTACCACATGCTCATACCAACAACACATGAAAAGTTCTCATCAAAATCAAAGGCAACTGTTAAAGATGATTCTTCGTCAATGTCAAAGAATCCTCAAAGTATAAAGACTAGAGAACTACGTCATTGGTAAATCAAAGTCAAATAGAAGTGTGAGCATGGTGGAGAAAGGCGTGAGACACCTAACCAACGAAGTTGACAACGGCGGAACAACCACATTAACTCGATCACAAAGCATGAAGGAACAAAGATTTAAGACTATTCTATATCTACTCACAAAGTTCAAGCTCAAAAAGATTAAAGACCTAGTCAAGTGGAGCATCTTTGAATGACCACCCCTTGGGGGAGATTGTTAGCCTTGATTATTTTTATTAGAAGTGATGGTCATTCACGATTAGGAACTTTGTAACGTGTGTTAGATATCGTGATAGAATAGTCAACGGGCTCGTGGATTGGGCTAAGCTAATTGGTTAGAAGTTAAGATATGCTAGCCTTATATCAAATCCAAGTCCAATCCAATCCCACAAAGCCCATATATCACCCATGGCCAAGCCTTAGGGCATCCTTTGTCTTGTATTATAAATACCCTCAAGTATGTCATTTGAGGTGTGCTTGAGTGTGTGTGTGTGTTTTTCCTTTGAAGCAATATAACATCTTATTGTTTCATCTTTCTTCTCTACCTCTCTAAACATACACGAATATACATTCAAGTCACCAAGTTCTATTCTTTATCTTTCTATTCTACGACACTTGTTTGTGATTTAAGTGGGTATACTTGTGTTCGTTAAGTGGGTTTGTGATAAGGTTGATATATCTTTGGTCCTAACAATATGTTTAGCGCAACACTTTCCTCTTTTAAGAAGCGGGTTGCTATCCTCAAATAATAGCAAACCATTGTTTAAGCACGGTTACAATCAAATAATCGCAAGCTATATTTTGAGACATGTTTGGGAAAAGAATATTTACACCTCCGCTTCGAACTTCATCTATGGTCCCGTGCCATTATTGAATGACATTTTAAGACCCATAGATGTTATCGATACTGTAAGACATGTCTTGAGAAAACAATATTTTTGGTATTTTTCAAATTTTCGATTTTTATGGATTTTGTTGGTTTTAAAATTTTCTGCTTTCTTTTTCCGGTTTTATATTTTGTATTTTGGTTTTAATAATTATTTACAAAGATA
>CM040245.1:121919552-121949162 GCA_022545495.1 Chrysanthemum lavandulifolium
ATTAAGGTTTGTAAAAGTGCTTTTAATAGTTGTAATGCTTATAGATTAGGGTCTGTTTGGTTTGTAAATAGGTTTAGGATTAAGATTTAAATTTAGATTTAGATTAGAATTTGGATTACAATTTGGATTTAATATAAAAATAATGAAATATATTATACAATAAATAAATTATTATTTAAATTATTTTTAAACAAAATTAAGAGAGAGATAAAGAGAAGTGACAATTAGTCCCGAAATAGTCTAATCCCAGCAGTTACTTGGTATTTCAAATATGTGGGTCCACTTGACATGAGCATCAATTTGCAAACCGAACTTTTGAAACAAACATGGTTTTTTAATTCTTACCCAAATCCAAAAGACACTACCCCATACCAAACGGGCCCTTATGAATAACTATCTACAACTACATAGTAATTATAACACCAGCATGTAACATGTGAATGACACTTGTGTATTTTGCCTCTATTATTCTAAGTATAGTTAAAGTTAACATACCCCAAAAAGATCATGAACAATGTTACAAAGATCCATAAAAATATGGTCAGGTGAATTACTTTACACGTAAACTAGCAAAAAATTAATCAAAGGAACATCCTGAGCTTGAATACAATCAATTCCAGAGCAGGTCTTCAACGGCTTACATTTACTGTAGCAAAAGTTGTTCATAAGTGCCGACTTGGCCTAAAGGAAAGAGTTCCACTAGCATAGCGTCGGAAACTTGCTCAAAGAGCCTGTGCATCAGCTTATGTTCAACTTTTGTCTACACGTTGTCGCGCATGTTTCATTGGACCAAAACATGCCAAAAACATACAATAAGAGGACATACTCGAGACTCGTCACACATTAACAGGTTACTTATGTACAACATTAGGGAACCCCTTCTGTAACAAAATGTCATTGGCGTCCACTTGAGAAAATAAAGCTGTTGTAAGGTGTTGGTGTCATGGATTTATATTCACATGAAGAGGTTATCCAGCATCAGAACGCATGCTCGTCAAGCAATCAAGGAAAAGCATCTCCAACTTAACTACTGGTTTTATGATCTGCAATTGTCCGATCTCCTACTGGCGGTTCTCTCTGCTCCAGTCCAAAGATAGAGCAATTTTGAAAGCCATCAAGGCTGCTAGCTAGAATACGAGTCAACCCACCAAGACTGTCACTCAATATAAGGTCATCACTTTGATATTTACATAGCGGCACATTCACTTCTAAAGGTCCCAGGGAATCAGGCTGCAGTGAAAGAAAAACAAAATGGGGTCATCACATTGTGCCCATAAGCATTTATGGCTTTGAGCAATCCCAAAAAGCAAGATACATACCCAGTAAATATCAGTAAGAGCATGTAGATCTTTTGTAGAACCACTTTCGGGATTCATATCAGACTGACACTCACCCGTTGACTCTACTTCTGCTGGATTATCCTCCATAGGCTCCTCTGCTTCACGTAGTTTCTACAGATAATAAAAAAATTACAACATACAAAAATGTGCTGTATTTGGTACCATGCATTAACCACTTCAAAAGAAAACGAAATATAACAAAACAAAATTTTAAACCTCAATGGTTGAGCCAGATCGAACTAGACTTATGGCAGTGTCCTGATTGCAACTCTCTTTAGAGGCGTGTGTTTTCTCAGACAGTGTGTTAAATTTACGGAATGTGAATGCATCACATGTTTCTTCAGCATCCCAAATGGAAGATACAACGGTGGTCTGGACAGCATTATTCCCAAGATTTTTAGTTATGTGAGCAGCAATAGCAGCATCAAATGAATCACAGCTGAATGGAATTTGCTGACTCTGAGAACCAAGCGGTCGTAGAGGGCTAACTGCATGATGAGATACATCTGAGAGTAAATCACTGACACTAATGTTGGTAAGGCTGTCTGCCCATTCGAAAACTGACACAGCTGCATTCTTGTGAGATCCCTTGTCCTGCAATCAGTCAGCCCAATACATCAAACACTTGAAACTAATGAACATTAAAATATATGTGGGAACATCAAAATTCAATTAGGTTAAATTCTTAACCTCTTCCCCAGTCATCTTGGATCTTTGGGCAGCACCTCTTGGTAAAGATTCTTTCGGTGGATTCGCAAACCAGCAATACCTTGAAAAATAAAGTAGAATATATGAGAATTTCTTGTAGCGTGTACAGAAATAGTCCTGATCTTAAATATGTAAGAAGATCAAAACCTTAATCGAAAAACTGAAGGGCTTCCAAGGGCAGCATATACATCGGCTGCACTTAAAACAGAATCTTGAGTCCATTTTTGACAGCTCTCAAGATTTGAACTCTGAGCATAGTAGGGCAGAAGCATTAGTTCTCCAGATGCTATGCTACAGCTTCCCCATTTACGATTTATGTGTTCCAATACCGATGATATTTTCTTCCTAGAACTTAATGTGAGCTCCAAATGTGGGTTGTGATTATCCTGAAAAAGTATCAGATTCAGTAACACAAAAATATTAAATTCATATTCTTCTAGTGTAATGTACCTACCATTTCCAATGCTCTGCGTATATTTTCATTGATTGGGAAGAGCTGAAGTTTTAATTTGGCAGAAACAGTAGTTTGGTGAAAATGTGGCACAGGGGGGATATCTCTCGCAACAGGGTCTAAACTCTTGTTCCCTGAAGGAAAACAAAATTTTCGAATAAGAAAAATTAAATCAACCTTGTAGCTTTTGGCAAACTTGGAAACTCACTCTTCATATATTGTACAGCATCAACTAATTTATCAAATGCCGTCTGTTCCAAATGTTCAGCAGCATCAGCAACTAATGACACTCCAGCTATTGCAGCCTTTTCCCATCTTTTATAGGCAGCTGTGGATGTAGTACCTGGTCTCCGCCTTTGCCTTACTTGTTTAACAGCAGACAAGTCTCCCTTGCGATCTAAACATGTGTTTGCATTGCGTCGCAGTGAAGATCCTTTTCCAGAATTTGAGTTTTGTGTAGTTTGAATGTCAACAAGATTGATACGAGCATCTTGCGTGCAGGCTCTACCCTGATTTGGGACAGCATTTGATGGTGTTAGAGAAGAGTTTTCTCCCTGAATAAGTCGTTTTCTTATATTCTTCTTCCGGTCTTTCAATAGTTGGTGTTCCTTCATGTCAAAGAAAATTGGCAGTCAGGTAAAAAGCAAATGATCCGATCAAGTTTGACACACAAAATCAGATATAAAAGAACGAGTACTGAGAATTAACTAACCAAGTTCTCCATAAAAATCTTAAATCTCCTAGGCTTTAAGTGAAGCTTTGACGCTTTACAACTCTGCTTTTCAAGTAAGGACCACCTGCAAAAGAACCAGTTCAAGGGAACACAAACTTTAATACATTCACACAAATTTAAAGTCGGTCATTTTTAGAGAGGCGTTCTAAAATATTACGATGGTCACAAAAGTGTTCTGAAAGGTTTTTTTATCTTCACAGCACGGGGTCTGATTATTGTAATTCTCTTCACAATGAAGTTGACTGACATTATATCATTATAACCACAAATGAAAAATGCTTCTATTACAACAACCGTGCGTCCAAAATATACTAGGTTCTTAAGATATCTCTCTAGCCCATTTTTAATCGAATTCTGCAACTACTGATTCAGCACCTAAGTCCTAAGAGTTGCATATGTACACACATGACAGTATGACACATCTATCTATACTGCAGCACATAAGGTGAATGATCCCACCAACTGATTCAGCACCTAAGTCCTAAGAATTATGTGAATAAATCATATGGTGAGTAATGACATTATGGCATTACTTCAAACTAACAAATAAAATGTTTGTGTAAAAGTTTTTCATAAGCAAGCCATGAACAGACAATATGTTAGTTAATCGAACAGACTACTTGCATATCCAACTTTATAACCACTGAGGTTTCTCTAACCAACTAAGAGAAGCCACTGGTAATCAATAAATATGTTGTACAAAGGTAAACGTTGGTTGAATAAATAAGAGGATCCATCATACAGAATATAAAGGCAAGCTTGAGACTAAATATTCGTTGTGTAGCGACAAATAGAGACCAAAGTGAGATGACTACTTACCATCGAAGCATGGCAGCATTGGTTTCTTTACAATTTCTGGCATCGAGAGCAAGTTCAGGTCCCAACAACTTGTTCATCCGCCTGACAAGACGATAGTAATAGTGTCTAACCTGGTCCTTGTTCTTACTCTGAACACGGGAAGTTATCTTCTCAAAATTCTGCAATGTACATTATGTTCACAATATTTATCCTCTGTCAGCATACGATATCATAAGATATCAACAATTTGAATGAACATTATATACAGCAAGTCAATCAACATATACATCACATGGAAACTTGCCTTGCCAACTTGACGTAGAGCACTAAAGAAGCTTTCCTCTTCCTGCTGTGTCCAAGCAGCCCATTGCCGTGTTTTCTTCGACGCTGGATCAAATTACATACCTATAGAATCAATATTCTCGGAACTAACTAAAGCTATTATAAACGGAAGCTGTTTAAGTAAGAGTAAGCGCCTATGGAAAAGAGATTTGAATCGCTTTGTGGCGGGATAAGCTGTGATCTTATTCCTAACAAGGGATAAAATACACCAATAACGAAAACACATATTATAGCAACTTGATACATATATCAACTATTGTCTATTATATATTCAAATATGTACCTGGTTCTTTAGATGCAACATGATGTGTTTCAGATGTGATTACATCCTTGATAAATACACTTTCGGGTATGTCAGACGCCTCATGGCCCGAAACATGTGGCTCCATAGTCATGTAACGCTGTCAAGCGAATGTCGCAATTTTCATGCCCTCCTGGCCTTCAAATCTGTTTAGAACTCCAAATTTGTTTGATTCCAGGTTCAATGACTAAGCCAAACAAAATTGAGATAGATTAGCCTTTGAAATTAAAAGTATTGCTACAGACTAATTATAAATTGTACACAATAACAACAACAATACCCAATCCAGCCGGACGGGGTACGAGGGAGGTAGGATGTAGACAGTCACACCCCTACCCCTACCCCTACCCGAGGGTAAAGGGACTGCTTCGAGAAAGAGCCCCGTGCAAGAGTTTGTGTAGGTAGAACATAAAAGGCTAAAAGCATACAAGCATAGAACTTAAGGCATACAATAAAATACCGGCCTATGAGCATATATAATTATGTGTAATTTGTAGATATATACAGCTATGTATCTCTACCATAAAAGCAGGTGCAAGTATATACACGTAGGCTACTAAGATCGCCTAAAGCCTAGAGGAAAATTAGCTAAGTATCTGTATACCTAAACGCAGGGGCAAATATGTACACTTGGGCCTAATAACATCGCCTAGAGGCAACTAGCTATAAACTACTATGCCGAAACAAAGGGGCAAATATGTACATGTAAGGCTGCTGGAATCACATAGGATTAAGCATACATAACGCTAAAACTTTGTAATTCCTACGTTTTACACTCCTCTTGTAACCGCAAAACCTTCAAAGTCATACATGCTCAAAACATCATCATTTCAAAAATTATAAGTCTTACCGATCAAATAATAATGATCTTTCATTAAATACTAACATAACGATAAAAACACATACCAATAGCTACAATAAATATAGCCTAAGAAAAAATTCAACGCTAGCAAATAAGATCAAATACTAACCTAATTAGCTGATCATCAAAATTTAAAATTAAACTCGAATTCTACCGAACAAAACATTAATTTGTACGGAAATTTAACTCAATTCAAAATAATGAAATTTGAAGTTACCAGGACCGGTGGTGATCGAATTAAAAAAGAAGGTTAAAATGAAACGGTTAATCAGAATATTTTACTTTCCTTTTTTAGTTTGAATTTATGGGTACGAGGGAGGCAGGATGTAGACAAGAGCTTGTGTAGGTAGACATAAAAGCATACAAGCATTGAACTTAAAGCATACAATAAAATACCGGCCTATGAGCATATATAATTATGTGTAATTTGTAGATATATACAGCTATGTATCTCTACCCTAAGAGCAGGTGCAAATATATACACGTAGGCTACTAAGATCGCTTAAAGCCTAGAGGAAAAATAGCTAAGTATCTGTATACCTAAACGCAGGGGCAAGAATGTACACTTGGGTCTAATAACATCGCCTAGAGGCAACTAGCTATAAACCACTATACCGAAACAAAGGGACAAAATTAATATGTACATGTAAGGCTGCTGGAATCACATAGGATTAAGCATACATAACGCTAAAACTTTGTAATTCCTACGTTTTACACGCCTCTTATAACTGAAAAACCTTTAGTTTTATCCATAACAACTTCATGCCCAAAACATGATCATTTCGGAAATTATACGTCATAACGATCAAATAATAATAAATTCTGATTAAAAACTAACATACCAATAGCTACAATAAATATAACCAAAGAAAAAATTCAACGCTAGTAATTAAGATAAAATACAAACCTAGCTGATCAAATTTCAAAATTAAACTCGAATTCAAATTAATTTGTTCGAAAATTTAACTCAATTCAAATTATAGAACACGTGTAATGAAATTGAAGTTACCAGAGAGACGACGGTTGTGTTCGAACCGACCCGAATTAAAAGGTTAAAAATGAAACTGTTAATCAGAATATTTTACTTTACTTTTTTTTTAGTTTGAATTTTATTATGGGTGTGTTTGTATTCTACTTTCTATTTAAGGAAAGGCTTTAATTTAAGATGTGCATTTTTTGGGAAGCTTCCTTGGTAAGTTTACTTTAAATTTTAAAAAAGGGGGTGATATTGGCACCACGTCATTTTATGCATACATCACAATTTGTGTATTACAGTATTATACGATATAAACTGTAATGCATAAATTGTGATGCGTAGATCAAAAAATGTGATGTAGGTATCAATTCTCTTTTAAAAATGATTAAGAAGTGGTTAGCTAAATCATATCAAAAGTTATTCCTTGAATCTCAAAATTATTATCGTCAGATAAAACACAATTTAAGAAAAGTATATTACCACACGCTTTTTAACTTATAAAATATCATCTCATCCAGTAAATTCTATTTTGATTGATTGACACAAGAAGAAAACTATTATTTTGCGACATCTCAAAAATAAAAATGAAGACTATAATTTTGAGACAGAAGAGTAATTGTTAACATTAGCATAACACTGGGAACTGTGGATTATAAACGAGCTAAGCCTTTTAAGATCGATTTGGTAAAACTAGCTCGAGCTCGAGCCTTTTTCAACACTCATTTAATAGACGAGCTCGAGCATGAGTTTATAATCAAAGCTTGATTAGGGTCGTGAGCTTAAAAAACATATATTAAAAAGCATATGTGTTATACATGTCAACATAATTTGTATAAGTATAATGGTATATGTGTTTATGTATATTTAATCTAAACGAGATTAAATTGAATAGACGGGCACGAGCCTGTACTTAACAAAGAAAGCTCGAGTCAAGCTTTATTTTGTTTAGGACAATCATAGAAACGAGCTGAACCCAAATTGTAAAGTATGTCACGTGTCAAACATGAGCTAAAATCATAAGGCTCGAAATGAGTTCAAGCTCTTACAGGGCTCATTGCCATCCTCGCTGAAAACTGAATCCACCGCACTTAAAACACACACGTACACAATTATGCCGGCTCACAACCTTGGCACCTTTTGCTCTACTAATCTATTTCTATGATTTTGAGCCTTCAACGCGATACAGTTGAGCTTGATCTCTGTGATTGTGACTAAGGCGTTGTGGTAACTATGAATCTCATCAACTCAACATGGGTTGGTCTAATTTTTATGATGTATTTTAGTTTTTTCCATTATGTATGTGATATATATATATTTTTTTATTTCAATTAATGTGTGGCAAAGAAATGAAGAGGGTACTTTAAATTTATTATGATAACGACTTAGAGTTGGAATTTGATTCAGACAAAAGATAAAAGTGAGTTGTTGTTGGTTGAAGCACGGGCATTTTCATATATTAGCGAGCTATTGATGGTCTAATACCAATATAGCAAAGTTCGTTGGCTAATTAGTCAATTAGTATACTATGAACTACCAAAACTTTGGAACCTCGAGGTAGTTGAGCAGTCGTTTGTTTAAAGAAAACGAAAAACAAGTGTTCAACTACCTATAGGAGCTATTGTTACAAAGACTCGAGCATCAACGACTGAAAAATATATTATCTTGTTGATTTCGAGAGCATCAATCTGTACATTGGAGCCCCACGTCGCAGAACGTGTTGTTCCCAATCTGACTGAACTCCAAAAGGGTTTTCCATCAACCATTCTTCTTGGTGATCAATAATGAACTTCCAGTTGCCATATTTCAGAAATTGTTGTTTCATCCTCAATGCAACAACTTCTATATCAGATTGAAGAAATACCTGTTTTTTTTAGCAAAACATATCAGCTTCTTGAACACGAGATTAAATGTTCAAAAACATTATTAATAATTTATGTCGTAAAATTTTATCAAAAATTAACAAGAATGAAGATATTAGTATGCAGCTTGATAATCATTATGGTCAACACCTAGAAAGCAGGATCACATATTGATCCTAAAATAGGATTTTAGTAATGCCAGCGGTTTCTAACGAAACTCTTACCTTTCCATCTGAGGAAAGCAGATCCTCAATAGCTTCAATGAGTGAACGCTGAACCATTTTCCATCTATGTTCCGGTTTATTGAAGTCTGGGTTTGACACTGCATATAAATATATGTTATTTGGCTCTTCAAAATTGACCACAAAGAAATCAACAGTGGGTTGCCAGGAAAATAAAAAGCGAATATAATGGTCTTAGTTCAGTTACCTGCATTGATGCAAAAACTAATTTGCCAGGATATCCCGAAACAATTGAGCGAAATGTTGATGTTGCATTTGTTTCAATGAAGTATCTGGCAGTAAAGTAATTCATCTCCAAAAGTAAATTCAACATTTCATTCTATGGCAAGGTTTCAATACAAAACTACCTCATTTCCCATTAGTAAGATACTCATATTTTGTCACATCATTGAAAGGTAATTTATAAGATTTTTGTCTTGTTGACTACTAATTATAAACGTATATACCTTCTACCAAATTTTGTCAAGTCAATCATTAAATGTCCCAGAACTAATATGAAGTTGTCTCAAATGCCTAAAATCCGCAAATCATAAAGCATTAAATAGAAATTGTACCCATTTTTAAGCCGGATTGGTGAACAGCTTCCAGGCAACGCTTTACAAGCTGCAGAAAACAATACAGGTTCAGAACTTAAAAAGACGGAAAAAGTAGAAATACCTGCAAAGAAAATATGACAACCTTCCCATTCATCTCCAATCCAAGAAAATTCATATCTTTCCTCTTGCTCGCCATTCCAAACAGAAACAATCCATTACCTGTAAATTTGTAATTTTCAGTAGAGTGATAGGCATTATCAGATGTTGTATTTGGCTTTTTGTTACAAAGAAAACTACAAAATTTTGGAAATGCAGAAATAAAAACATTAAATAAGTAACTCTCTATAGAAAATGCATATTTTTCCAAGTGTACTACTCCGTATTATCTTTGCTTTTTTCAAAGAAAGATGGTTTATATGAAACAAAGAGCCAAGTAAGGCTGCAAACGATTTTATTAAATTGCATAACTTGCACATCTGGAAATGAAAACACTTAGATGTCGATGCATTGACAGCAACTTGTAGGAAGTCAAAAGAAAAGTTAATACCACTTCCAATATCAACTAGCAAAGGTTGAGCCGGATCATCATAAATTGCATGCCAATCAACCCTATATGGGTATCCCTGCACAAAATAAAATCAAATTTAGTTATATATTTTCTAATGCAATCAGAGGTACAAGTAAACAACTAGAAGAGCAAGATGCGAACCATACTTTATCCAAAGCCATAAGTCCAGGAAGCTTTCTTCCCTTGAGAAACTCCCAAACAACTGCAGCATTTTTAATAATGTTGCAAGATGAGGAAATTGTTGATTCCCCCACTAAAGCTTTGCATGCCATATTACCAACAACTGTAACATCACAATCTCCTTGGCTTAATTTTCCAAGCACTTTTGCCAATATTGATGTCCCATAGCTATCTTGAATTGACAAGCCAAACTTAACAGGATCGATCCAAACAATTTTCTGCAATATATTGATATTACATACATTGAAAAAATTGTATAAAGCACACTGAATCAAAACTGAACTTCAGAAGGTCAATTCATCACCTTGGACTTTGAAAGCACTGTGGTAATTTCTTCCAATGAACTTGGGCCAAGAGCAACAGGTGACGAACCTAATAAAAATCAACATTAACCAAGTAAAATATTCTTGAAATTGTCAGCATTGACTTTGACTTCCTAAGTACAAGTGATACAAAAGTGAGGTTATATAAACTATCAAGATTTTACCTTCTAGAATGCAATGAGCAGGAACTAGCTCTCGTTTCTTAAGATGATCATTCAGGCACCAGAAATCTTTTGGCAACAAGATGGGAATGTTCCTAGAATTTGCAAGTTTTATTATCTTAATAGTTTCTTTAAATGCTCCAGCCTCCACCAAATTTCTAGGCACCGGCAATCCAAGAGCGTGCATTATTTGAAACGCCATATTTCCCACAAATATCAAACCATCAGCGTTAGAAACCAAATATTGCACAGCAGCTGCTTTTTCTACAAGGTTACCTCCCCCAACCTGCACTAATATTCCTTAAGATTCTATTAAGGTGCAAAAAAGAAAGTAAGAAAAAAAATATATATAATATTAGTTAAAAGAGTACCATTGCAATATATGGATTCCCTTTTGTACCAAACGTCTTCTTGAGTTGTACTAGACCCTCTTCAAACTGGAAACCAGCAACCGAGGCATAACAGAAAGACGTCACACCAACAGTTGATGCAAGAACCTTATGTGACTGGAAAAATGCATCATTTACGAAGATATCAACCCCGGAGCATAACTCTTCAGAAAATTTTGAACAGTTTGCCAAATCCTCTTTGAATTTAGAAAGATTTTCAAAAAGATAAATACTTGGTGTCAAGAAGTCTTCCATCTTAGGCAGCTCGTATCTGGGAAAAGACTTCATCGGTACAACTTTAAGTTTGAGAATCGAAGACATATACGCTGAAACACAGACATATTTAGTCTTTAGACATTCTGTAAAACTAAAGTATTTTTATAAACTCGCATATAATTGCATACCTGAAATAGAATCTGGTGAATGAAGCTTTGAATTGGTTTCAACAGACCAGCTACTTATTAGTATCACCTTTGCACCAGCTTCATGCAAGTATTTTATGGTCGAAAGAGCCCTAATAAATATTTTAGCCAGTTTGTCCTGCTTTTCTCCAAGTAAGACGTTAGAATCAAACCTGACCAAGACAACTTTCCCCATAAGTTCATCCTTTTGAAACTCACTAAGACGCCGCACGTGAGGAAGTGAATTAAAAAGGTTCACATCGTCTTCTTTTACCTAAAGATAACGCACAATTAACTTTCAACTTAAAGATTGGCACTTCTACATTAATCACTTCCGGGGAAAAAATACAAATCCGATCCACAATTAGAGTAACTACTACAAACATGATGACTTTGGCTTAGAGAGTGTTCGGCATTGCATTTTAAAAGTGATCATCTGATTATAGTGGTTTTAAGTAGCCGATAATAAGTTTTTAGTCTTTGGGTATAGTGAAACTGATTCCTGTTTACCTAATGATTAATGCCAAATTATATATAAATGCTAAAAAAACTCATTATGCTAAACAGCTGTTAATTATCTAATTATCATAATTTTAAACAGCATTAACACTAAGAGATAAACACTAAACTTAAAGGTAGAAGTATTTGGGACATTCAAGGTGATGGTTGGGGTTGGAGTAACCTGTTAGCACTAAGAAATGAAGTTAAAACTTAGAACCCATATAGTACTTAACATTTTGGACAATGGTCAAAGTGTGTTTATGCGGTAAGACAAATAGTATATGCATGATCCTCTATCAAGTCATATTCCCAAAAGAGCTTAATATGAGGAAAAGTTTGCGGATAACATTAGTGTTGCTGATATGATCGTGAACGGTGGATGGAAATGGCCTCTTGAATGTTATGATAGATTCCTAATTTTAAGGAATTTGACTAACTATAAGTTGTACTCGCTTCTAAAAGCTCATTTCAATTAGCTTGAGCTTATAGAAGCTTAGCTTATAGAAGCTTCCATAAGCTTGTGTGACAAACAAACATTATTTTATAAGCTAGCTTATTTGAAAAGCTCAAGCTCTTACAAGCTTCCATAACCTTGTTGCCAAACACACCCATAATGTAATAATTCTACTTTATTGAAATTGTGCAGATTATGAAATCGGACAACTAATTTGGGACGGAAGGAGTTCACGGGTCTGTCCTTAAACTTAGATATTTGGCTTTTGGCCTTTGATTTATAACACTCTTGACAGTTTCTCAAAAACAGCTTAAACACTTGTAAAACACAATGCCAAACACCCCATTAATATTAACAAAAAAGGTAGACTATTAAATTACCTTGTGTGAAATTGTACATCTTTCAGTTACATGACTTGACCCAACCTCATAACCATTAGCTGAAACTTCATTTTCACAGTCAGAATCATAAGAAAATATTTAATCAAAAGTAAATAATAACAAAAAAGTATAACCTTGTAATGAAGAATTAACTGCTCTTTTCTTGTCAAATGTAACATAGATTCTGTTAGAATCATGTGAGTTGCATGTGAAAAACATCAATGAATGTTTTGTGGGCAGACAGTGATGTTGTATAACAAGAATCTTGCTCATGTTTTGGTATTGGGTTTTTTGAGATTATTTTCCTTTCTGATTTCCCGCGAATTATCCCTCGTCGCAGGGTGGAAACTGGGAAATGGGGAAAAACCAAGACTCAGATAAGATATATAGAGTTAATTGCATTTTGTCCTTGTGACATGATCAAATGCGTCGGTTTGGTTTAAAACTAAAATTTTGAAAGTGCAATGATAGTTTTCATTTTAAAGTTTGGATTGCAATTTTAGTCCTTGGATAAAGTAAAATGACTAAAATACCCTTTATCTTATTCAGAAAAGACAAAGGTAATTTGGTCATTTCACATTAATTAGAGACCAAAAATGCAATCCAAACTTCAAAATAAGAACTATCATTACACTTTTAAAGTTTTAAAGACCAAATCTGCAATTTGCAAGAACCAAAAATGCAATTAACTCTAAGATATAAATAAATTTAATAGTTAATTACATTTTTGGTCTTTGTGGTTTACCAGGTATAACAATTTTGGTCCAATAGTTTAAAAAGTAACGGATCTTGTTCAGAATCCGACGACCCGTAACAGGTTTGGTCTAATTTTTCGTTGATCGATAGTTTGACCAATTAAGACACGTGAAAGGACTAAGATACCCTCATCTTAATAGACTAAAAATGTTACACCCGACAAACCATAAAGACCAAAAATGTAGTTAATTCATAAATTTATAAAACTAAAAAAATAAAATTTTAACAACTAAAAACTTTTATATAAATTTTAAACCATCTAAAAAATCCGAGAAATAAATTCTGAAATTTTTATCACAGTTAAACTTAAGATAGAACTAATTTTCTTTCTAAAAACAAAGTGAATTAAAACTTACGAAAATATTTTTAACGATTTAGTAACTAAAAGCTTTTTAATCTATATACAATACTAATAAAATACTAAAATTTTTATAAAATTTATAATAGTTATAAAAACTGCTTATAAGTTGATAGAAATTGGAAAACTAATTTTCTTAAAAAAAAACTAATTTTTGATTTTCTTAAAAACAATCTCTTTTCTAATTACTTTTAAAATTTATACACGTTTTTATATACGTTTTATTACATGCTTTATATAAGTTTTGTGCACGTTTTATACACACATTTTTATACACGTTTTTATATAGGTTTATATATGTTTTATCTACGTTATTATACACGCTTTTATATATGTTCTTATATAAGTTTTAGCACGTTTTTATACACACGTTTTATACACACGCTTTATACAGTGTTTTACAAACGCTTTATATGCTTTATAATCTACATTTTATCTACGCTTTTATCTATGTTTTTATCTATGTTTTTATATACGTTTTTATCTACATTTTATCTATGTTTTTATATACGTTTTTATATACATTTTTTATAGATATTTTTATATACATTTATATCTATGTTATTATATATGTTTTATACACGTCTTTATGTATGTTTTTATCTACGTTTTTATATACATTTTTTATCTACGTTTTTAAAACTGTATATAAAACGATATTTAAACGTATATAAAAACATAGATAAAAATGTAGATAAAAGCGTATATAAAAAAGCATATATAAAACGTAGATAAAAATATATATAAAACATAAATAAAAACGTATATAAAACGTAGATACAAACTTATATAAAAATGTAAATAAAAATATAGATAAAACGTATATACAAATGTATATAAAATGTTCATAAAATCTTATATAAAATTTATATAAAAACTATACTAAAATGTATATAAAACGTATATAAAATGTAAATAAAAACATATATAAACAAACGATATATATATAAAAACATATATAAAATGTATATAAAAACAAAAACGTATATAAAATGTGCATAAAATGTGTATAAAATGTGTGTAAAAGGCATATAAAATGTGTGTATAAAACGTGGACTAAAAGTGAAACACTGACAAACCATAAGGACCAAAAATAATGTAGTTAACTCTTTATTTAAAAATATAGATAAAATGACAAAATGCCTCAAATTTAACGATCAAAATTAGTCAAACTAACGGTCAATGAAAAATTGGACCAAACTCATTACGGGTCATCGGATTCTGGACAAGATCCGTTACTTTTTAAACTACTAGACCAAAACCGTTATACCAGGTAAACCACGAGGACCAAAAATATAATTAACTCTAAATTTAAAAATGAGAATATAGTATTCATAAAAAGTTATATTAATAATAGTAATAATAATAATTGTCCACGTTAAGTGTGTATATATAGCATGTAAGGATCCTCGTTCACCATCCATCTATCGAGTATCCATACTTCCTCTTTCGGCAATTGATTCACATGTGGCTCGAAGTGAATCACCATAAGCTGGTCTTTCTTCTCGAAGATGGAGTAGGTGACATTATCAAAGGTGTTGATGGTGGAGTTTCCGAAGGTAACTATTGTCAAGTTGAAAAATACCAAGCTTGGGGGCGGGTTGACATCTCCACTCGTTTTGAACTTGCCTCTAAGTATCGCATTGGCTTTAAGTGTGACACTTGTTTTTGTTGGGTTCAGCAAATACCCAAACCCCTTAAGTTTAGGATTTGAATAGAAAATACCCTAAGTGTTTAGACCGTTAAACACTAACAGTCACCGAGTGCATAGTCTCTCAAATGAGCCATCTTCGTGATACTCAAGAAGAGGCGAAGGAGAAGTCTCTCCACTTAGTAAGGCAAAACTTAAGGGGTGAGACGGAGTCAAGAAGAAGATGGTGGATTCAGGAGTGATGACAATAACTCATTGAATCCCTAAACTCCTCACCAACTACTTACATCAAGACAAACCAAGTAGAAGATCAAGGCAATGAAGATCAAGAATGAGCGGGATAAGGCGGGATAAGTTTGAATCGAGATAAGACAAGTCCTTATCAACCAAAGTCAACTTTCCATGAGTGGCAAACTATCGACTCAAGGTCATCACCGACTTATGGAAAGCAAATTGTCTCTTACTTAATATAGTCTTTGTAGAATGTAGACAAAATACATCAAGATTTTGTCTTAAATGTCAATTTGTCACTTAGGATAAAGTTAGGACTCATACTTGTATAAATATGAGATGGAGTGAAAGATTTAAGCTTGTGAATTGAAAAACACACACACACACACAAGCTATCTTTCACTCCTCCAACAACTCACCCCCGAGATAGCTCAATGGTTCCATAGTAGTTATGCTCGACTTAGCCCGAGCTTAGTGAGGAGTACCAACCCTTTGTCATTTCAATCCCAAGTACTATTCCAAGTACTTGGGTAATGTATTCTTTTATTCATTTCTAATAAAGAATATTATGTTGAAAATTTATCGGTCACGTTTTTACTTATGTCATTTCACCATTGATTCACTATTAGTTTGTTTTAAATACTTAACTGCTTTTATACGATAGTGAATAGGAACAACAAGTGGTATTAGAACAGTGATTATAAAACCCTTTTCAAGGTCGCTCAAAATTGTTTTAAATCAGATCATAATGGTGAAATTGATGTACCCCAACTAGTCGACAAAATGGTGGAGCTTATTCAATTGCTGTCCTAGACTTAAAGTTGGTAAATTTAACAAATGGAAAAAGCGCATGCTTTGCTATTTGATCGATGGAACCTTATTACATCAAGTGTTTTAATGAAGGTCCATTTATCCCAAAGATCGTCAAGGTTTGCCTAAACTTGAAGCTCAAAGGACTCGGGATGAGAGAAGAGTGGTCAACCAGACCAAAGACTCAAAAGTATCATCATATCATGTCTTCATCGATGATATTATGGAGTCGATTATAAGTCGTAGTACGCTAAACAAACTGGGATGACCGGTCCATAGTCATGAAGGCCCATCCGATACTAAGGAAAACAGGATAATGGACCTAAAACTCGAGTATAACACCTTCGTGGCTAAGGACTCGTAAACTCGTCTCAAACTTACACCCAGACAAAACTCTTTTAAATGAACTGTCTAATGATGGTGTAAAGTTGTCCAAACATGAAATTAATGTTGGTTTTGTCAATAGTCTCCACGAGAAGTGGTCAATTTCTCTCAAGGACTTAGGAATGCAAATCATATCCGTAATCTTGAACTTCCCGAAATATATGGGAAATTTGTCTATGAGGAAAACCTCATCAATGACGATACTGTGACTTAAAGAAGTCTCGAAGTCAAGAAGTCCCCGACCACCACTTCAACACCAATTTCTACCGCTTTTATTCTAACAAAGTGGTTCAAGATTTTTAGAAAAATTCAGATGATGAGCCCGATGAGAGATCAAGTGAGGAGTACCTAAATGACCCGAACATTGAATTTCAGAGGGGAACTCCTTGCTAACTCTCTGAGGTTTATAAAAGAAACAAAGGTTTGTCCAATGCTAAAGCTAATGAGGACATCGAATGCTTTAAGTGTCACAAAAGAGGTCATTTTGCCAAAGACTGCTTTTTTCAAAACGATTTCGAACCCTCTTACAAACCATCGTGGTCGAATCACCCTCAAGCTTTAGAAAATTTCAACCAAAATCTATCGGTCTCATCAAAATTTTCAAAATAAATCGATCAAAACAAAAGAGATTTTGAAGCTAAGTACAGAAAGTCAAAGCTAAGCTTGCATTGCTTGAGGCCACCCTCGAAACAACAAACAATGTTAAATCATGCGGGGTAAAAACAAGGGCCTAATTGTCAAACCTTCGATGGGATGAAGAGCCGGTCTCATCCGATGATGAAATGGTGCATGTCACAGATCGATGGCCCTCTCGTAAGAGGACAAGCTAGTCATTGGGAAGAATCATGTTAGAATGGAGAATGGGTCAACATCACAATGAAAAAGGTAAATATTTTGCTTTCTATGGATGATGACTGATTGGCGCCTTATATGAACTATATCAATGTTGACATTAAGTTTGTAGAAGAGCAACGATTAAGTCTTTTTTCAAAATATAACAAGCTAAGTTTTGAATCGAACAAGTGTAGGATGAACCGCTTCTTTTAAAACAAAATAAGCTTGAGGCTATCACTTTTCAAATTCAAAACATCGAACTAGTTAAAAGAAATCGTGCTCTTCAAGATGAACTTAAAAGGGAAAAGGATATCATTGAAAGTTGGATGCTAAGAATCCAAGGGTCTTTGATGTTGTGGGTGCCCCAATAGAAAAAAGAGTCATAGTGAAGACCATCTCCCGACTCTCACAACAAAGACCGCCTCCCAAACCATTTGTGTCGGTGGCATGATTACCAATATGTTGATAATTCCCAAGCCCAGTGATTGATTGGATGGGTAAACCTCGAAAGTAAGCTTCCAAATTTCGATTCTAGAATAATACTAGAGCTCGGAGTCAAGCTCTTAAGAGCATGCTTGACTCCCTTATGTGCCCAATAGTACCGAACACATCTCTAAGTCCGGGCGTAATCTAATGCACCCTTCCACCCCGAAACCTCTTCGTGGTGCCGCCCTAGCTCTAAGCTTACTCCATTACAATTCAATCCTCACTCACCAAAAGAAAGGTCCGGACTTGGTAGAACCATCCCGAAAATACCAACAAAACCAATCCAACAAGAGTCTACCCCACCGAGACTTCCACATCCTCGGTCCCCCATGGTCGACCAAATTCAAGAATCGATCGAACTTGTGAGGAAGCTAACCGATAAGATGGAATCCATCGAAAAGTTCCCGAATCAATCAAGGAAACAAAGTCAGCCTCCTCTAGTTCCTCAAAGTCAAAATCCACCACTAAACCCAAGGTAGTGTGATCTATGCCACTATACCACCATACCATCGACAATCGTTATAGAATCCTTTTGTATGATCCGCAAAAGGATGATCACGTAACTTCGATCACTTGAAATATGTAAGTTCACCAAGAAAGAAACTATACCAAAGTTGGTCATCGATGCTTCAACCTCCAAATATGCTCAAAAGAATAGAGCAAAACCCTTTCCTCCTTGTCCACATTGTGGCTTTAATGATCATCATCCGATGATTGTCTCATGAACACATGCCGTGATATTTGCGAAATCCACCATGAGACATCCCAAAGATGATAGTGTCATCCAAGTAAGGAGAAGTTCCAAGCAACCCGTAATCACTAAGTCATCCTCGCCTCCAAATGCAAAACCTGTGGTAGCACAATGCACTCATCCACCGACCATGAGTCAATTGCCAAATTCAAACAGACCTTTAGACCCAAGCCCACTAGTATGTGGGTCGCAAGAAAACTAATCCAGTTTACTATTTGTGCAGACACGCCAGGAGCCTATTTGGCATCTAGATAGTGGATGCTCAAGAAGCATGACTTGTGTTAATGAGTATCTAGACAAGTATGTAAAGGAACCTCGACCCAAGGTAGTATTTGGTGATAACTCATCATGTCCCATCAAGGTTATGGTTCAAGATATCTCGCAATGGAATAGTTTTCTAGAATAGCTTATGTGAATGGTCTAAAATACAATCCCATCAGTGTTAGTCAACTCTGTGATGCTAAGTACATTGTGCAATTCAATGATGTTAGGATTTAGAAAATCCATGTTGAAGAGTCGGTCACCCCAACACTAGTCTATCATATGTTAGCTCGTAGACATTACGGTATTTACTAGTTATTAGTTAGTTATTTAGTTATTAGTTTAGCTTAGTGCAACACCGTGGAGGACGGACGGGTCTTTACCCACCGTATGCTCGATCCACACCCGCCGTAGGCGATTATGTAAAACTATAAATACCTCTACCTCCCAAGGTAGGGTTGGACCTTTCACCAATCTAACCTTCTTTCTTTTGTTTACTTTTCTCTAGAAAGGCTCTCATCTTCCACTTTCTCTCTAAACTCATCATTATACGCCTTTTGATATAGTGTGTTTATGTGTTTATGAAACCAATATATTACAAATGGTATCAAGAGCCATGGTTTGATCACTCATCTTTCATGTTCTTGGATTTATAGTGGTTTTCATAAGGTTTTTGGGTTTGAATGAGTTTAGAGTGGTTAGCATCATTTGGATCATTTCTAGTATTAAAGTTTGGATTTTGATTGTACTTTTGTGTTTAGAATCATTAGAAGTGTTTAGGTTTTGATTTGGAAGGCTTGAATCGGTGTGGTTGGGTTGTTTTGGATTGAAAAGTGGTGTTTTGAAAGCTTCCTGGTAGCGACTTGTGTCTCGTGACCTTTTTTTCTTAGCTTCTAATTCTAGCGATTTCTCTTTAGATTGCTTGTTGAGCGACTTGTTATTTTTTGGTAGCGACTTGTCATATTCTTGGCTTAGCGATTTGTCTTTTGAGACAAAGCGACAAAAAGGACAAAAAGGACAAGGTAGTGGATGTACTGACCTGTCTAGCGACTTGTCTACCTAGCGATTTGTGTAGCGATTTGTCATTAGCGACTTGTCTTTCTAGCGATTTGTCTCTTTAGCGACTTGTCTGCTTAGCGATTTGTCACTCAATGACTTGTCTTTCTAGCGACTTGTCCCTCTAGCGACTTGATAGTCTAGCAACTTGTCTTTCTAGCGATTTGTCGATCCTAGAAACTTGTCTTTCTAGCGACTTGTCATTCTAGCGACTTGTCACTATAGCGACTTGTCATCAAAGCGATTTGTCAAGGATTGAAATTTGTCTATTCCTGCGATTTGTCTCTAAACCTAACATACAAAACCCTTGTTTTCAAACTCTAATTCTCCGAAAAATATAAAGAATTAGGGAATATCACAAACTCAACCATTACTCCATATATATCTTTACTACCAAATCATCTCCTAATTCCTTTACTACATCCTGTTTCTCACTCTCTTACGGTTTGGTCTTGATTTTAGTAAAATCCCGCGAAAGATTCTATTTCTCGGTTTAAATCATAGACTTGTAAAATCCCATGTACACATCAACATCATGTCTTACACTCCTGATTCTGTAATTTCAGAAGTACTCAAACTGTATGATGTCATGACACCCATGAGAATATTAGCTATTCTAAACGGTTCTGAGATGATGAAATCAATCAATGAGGATGTGAGATCTCGTGTTCGTAATCTAAAGAGATAATTGCACCGCTTTAAGCTACAAAATGCCATGCTAAAGGAAAGTAACATTGAACCTTATCGCTTACTTCACTCTCACTTTCATGACTTTTGTCCACAATTATGGATCGAACATGTAGTGCCATCTTCCGCCGTGATTTACCTACACCGACTAGAAACTTCTCACAAACTTAGAACAATTGGAACAACAACTTGATAAAGAAAAGGTTCAAAAGGATAGTTCCAGTGGTGCACTACAAGTGATCCATAACCAATTTCGGTCATTCATCGGTGGGGATTTTACATCGATTATGATCAAGACATGACTGAAATGTCTTTCAAGAGACAATATTGAGGAAGTTACTCGTAAAGATGAAATAATAGATAAGAGTCCGTGCAATGATGTAATGTTGTGATGAGTCATAATATATCACTTGAAGAATCGGGTGTTCTTTGAATGCGTAATAACAGACAACAAAGAATGATGCAACAAATTGTTCAAGAACTCATGTTACACATGATGTGGATGCGTATATCGAAGATAAATGAACAGTGTCATGTGATGAGGTACTCTTAACTGCTCAACATAGTGCATCCGCTAATGTACCTAAACATACCGATCTTAATGCCGAACATGATTCGATAAATGTTCCTTGGTTGAGGTTGAGTCTAATAATTTCAAAACAAATGATATGGTTGATAAAAAGGCTTTTGATGAACTTTCAAACAAATTCTCAAAACTTGAAAAACATTGCATTTCACTTGAAATTGCGATACAGAGTAAAGAAGAAAGTTTTCAACTTTACAAACCATGTATAAATCCGAACTTCCCGATTCGTGAACTTTTGAAAGTAACACTTTGAAAGCTTAGCTTCAAGACAAAGAGTCAACTATCAAAATTTGAAGAAACATATTTCTAATATGCATGTGAAAAGTAATTTGGTCACAAGTAATTCGATGTTAATGCTATTGATGATATTCAAATGAGAAATGATGAATTAGCGGTTTGTGTGGCCAAATTACTAAAGGAAAATGAGTCATTGAGAAAGCATCACATAGAACTAAGTGACTCACAAAGAAGCTAGAACTAAGTCAATGGAACAAACAAATTCTTTGATAGCAAAATTGATGAACTCAAAGCTCAACTTGTGAAAAGTGTTTCGCTATTGTTGCCTTAAAAATAAGCTTAGGAAAACTCAGTAGGAAAAGTGTGAACACTAAGTTTACAAAACCATCAACCTTGGGGAAATCGATTCTCATCCCATTAGAAACCGATCCGTTGTTAGGCGACCCATCGCGCTTATATTCGAAAGACCAAAATTTTCAAAAGCGGTTTGCCTCCCAAGTTGATGAGAAACAAGTTTTGTCAAAACCACTCACTTCACCCGAGTTACCTAATAATAAGGCTTCTAGTCTGTTAACCCTCAACAAGTAGCCACTTACTCCCAAGACCTCTAGGATTAGTTCGAAAAGCAAAGGTCAAAACCAAGCATTAAAACCCGTAATTCATATGATATTAATGACTCATGGAAGAACTATTATCTAGAAGAAGCTAGGAAAAGGCACAAATTCGAAAAGACGGACTTTTAGGTGCAATACCTGTGGTGATGAATTTCACGAGATTTCAAGGCACTACTAGTAGTAGTAAACCAAGACTCCAAGAATACCAAAAGACTAGGGGTTGGCTTGCATCTAAGAGTAGTTATATGAAGAAGAATGCTAAGCATGTAGAAAATGAAACTAGAAATTACGAGTCTTTCCTAATAAGAAATATTTTCCTTATTCACATGCTAAGGTACAATCCACTAAGGCTACTAACATGGCTAAGGTTCAACATGTTATGAAGCAAAACAAACCTAAAACTTCGCATAGATGGATCCCAATGCTAAATCTTCGAGTCTAGGAATAACGATAAGTCTTCCACCGTGCATAAGAATGTCACCAATCCTAGACCTTGCAATAAGTGGATTCCGCGGGTAGAATGTTTAAGGATGTTGGACTTAGTGGATACCTACCGAAAGTCATTACCGATGACATAATCAAGGTTGACCGTGAAACCCCAAAGGGTTTGGATACTAATGCCACTAACCAAAATATATGCAATCAAGTTTGTAATATTAGTGTAGGTAGTCCTTACTCAGTTGCAGATACTTCGATCCTTCACTACATGGACTGGTTTAAAGTATGGATTACAAATGGATTGATATCTCATAACTCACGGGTTCAAGTAACTCAATCTTGATATTCATTCGGATATGACGCTTGAACACAACAGCTCAAGCCTCGTACTCTAAAGAAAAGAAAAGTACGTGTAAGTGCGCTTTATCTTTGGAAGAAGAGAAATCTTCTCATTTATGACCATTCTCATCAACATGCTTCATGCTTTTCCATGCGCTTTCAAGGATCAAGGAACCGGACTACCGCTGCTAGTACTCTTATTCTACTTTCTTAATATAATGACGATGGCGACATCATGTGCTAAATTTTGCGGGGAGAAGTGTGAATAGAATACTTTTGGATGATATTCACTTACTTAATCAAGAATGGCATCTCCGTATGCAATTCTCGAGGGGAGAAGAAGTGTGATAATATCAAGATAGTTAATTGATATCCGAGAATAAATGGTCATCGGCTTCTAACTATTGGAAGAACCGAGCTTCTTCTTGTCGGGTCATCTTCATCATGTCTTCGATAGAGATGATGGTGTATAAGGTTGTTCCACGTGCTCTCTTAAAAGTTCCACACCATCTAGTTCTCTATCAAAGCAAGAGTGTTTTCTGAAGGCCACTTCAAGATCGTAGTCACCGAATTGACCAACAGAGAACAGATTATGACTAAAATATTAACTAAGCAAGAGTATTCTTCTAAGAGCCGTTGGTTGACATCTTCTCACGGACTAATGAGATTAATGACAAAGTGCTTCCAGCTATGGGTCGATTTCTTTGATGAACATCTTCTGTTCTTGTTTGATTGGGAGGATTTGAGTTAAGGGATTTGCTACATCTAAGTTAACGAGAATGCATTTGGTGAGAAGAAGATGTTAACATTCTATTCCCCAACCGACAATCTTGAAGAAGGTCGAGTCTACATCATTCTACATATTATGCTACATGTTAGAAGACTAAAGATGAGTTGCATTTATCGATCAAAAGACTTCTTCATAATTCAAGCATTCATCATAAAGATTATCGGTTTAGGGGAGAGCACTAATTGGGGGAGAGTGAAAAGTCAGATTTAATCCCCAATTAGACTTGCTCACACTCTTCAGCAAGTTGATTCTCACAAAGATTTAATATGGTCTTCTCTAAAAGATTTCAAGTATTTGGGCGTATAATATGTTGCTAATTCTGAAGTGTCAAAACCAGCAAGGGGGAAGGAGACTCACATCTAAACACAAAGCGAGTAAACTTGATGAACTTAACTCTTCTAAGTGATTGAAGATATCCCGGGAAGACAAATGTCATGACCGCAGAGAAACTCAAGGTTTTACTCATCAAGGCTTTTAGTGTTATTATTCCAACTACGCTGGGAAGTTATGTAAGAGAAAGTTTCAAGATAAAAGAGGTAATAGTGTTTGATGATTTCGATGTTATCGCAATCATCGTGGAGAGAGAATTGTGTACATTGGGGCGCCAAATTGTTTCACTTGAGTGGTTAATCGCTGATTCGAGATATAATCACTTATTCCGGAGTTGACATCCGCAGATAATCGTGATTCGGCCCGCTTCTTCAATGTTATCTGTTATTCTCTTGAGCATTCGGGTACTTGGGTTCTTGAGCTTCATACACTATCATCGGGGAGAGAAAAGTATACATCGAGGTTATTCTTTGGCTATCGGACTTAACTGCTACTGATGGTATAAGTTTCTCTATTCGGTATATGTGATTCGGGTGCGTGAGCTCTAGTCTAAGAGACCGACCGCATCAATTCATCTACTGGGGAAGTGGTCTCGACACCTTTTGGGGATGCATCGCTTTAGACTTCAAAGGTTATGAAATTTGAGAAGATTATTTATGAGTGGGATGATACATTGTTGTTCTTGTTGATGATATAACCCCGGATGGAGAATCGACGATCTTTCTTAAAAGGTGCAAAAACTCGATGATAATGGTGTGTGTTAGGTCACTAGTTTTACAAACATAAGTAATATAGAAAGAGATAAGGCGATTGAACAAGTAAATCATGTATACACAAAAGATAATATGACCGCTTATACGTAGGGTGAGTGAATAGAGAGAAAACTTGAACAACCAACCCTCAAATGAGGGTTTACAAGAGATTTATAGAGGAAGCTAGGCAACACTCCTAGTTCCCATCCTTTCTTATATGGGCTTGGGCCTAAGCTTATGGGCCTTCTACATAAGCTAGACCTTAAACAAACATAAAGGCCATAATAAGCTACCTATTACATATGAAATATAAATACTTGAAATACGCTTTAGGAGTGATTCCAACAATCTCCCCAAGTATATGTGAATGTGCGTGAAGGCGTTGATGTAATAGTAGCTTTGACGCTCATCGACATTCTTCTTTCTCGTGAGAAGAATTGTCTTGAATCGAACAATCTCCCTAGTGTAGAGATAGTTTTCTTTGAGCGGTTTTGCTTTGACGTCATCTTAAACTTTGTTCTTTGATCATTGTTCTTTGTGGTGAAAGTGATAGTATGTTGTTGTCCATCAAGTCTCGCTTCAGTTCCGCTTCACGCTCAAAGGTCTCCACGCCATTCTTTAACATGCTCACACGCCTTTGACGTTGGAATTCAACACCGATGAAGTTCTCTAAGTCTTTAACTTTGTAGATTCTTTGGTTTGACGAAGAATCATTCGAGGGTTGTGTTGCTTTTGAATAGAACTTTCATTAGTGATGATGTTGGCGTGAGCATGAGAAGAATCAAGACGATCATCCCGCCCGAGCTTCCATAAGAAAAAACATTTCAAACGGTTAGTAATAAGTGTTCCGATACTTACAAGTTTGAACTTCAGAGTGTTAATGAGATAGTGTGAAAACACAACTCTAATTCTTACAAAGGCCGCCTCGAACCGGAGTCCCACAAGTGAGATAACACGATGTACCTAAGTACATCTATGATCGTATGAGTCGCGAGGTACACCGTAGCATCACCTCACGATCAGAGACCGCTTGAGACACACTCGCGTAATCCACGGGAGTTACCGGTGACCATGCCGTGGTACGTTGATGTTGACTCGGCAGAGTTTCCATTTAATCATCGAGGATCGAGATGTGAACCTCTCATAAATGTTCTCGATGATTGCTAAGATCCGTGAAGGACTCGATATGAACCATCGATAATCTTATTTGGTGATCGTCAAGTGATAAAGTGTCAAGTGTTCCTAAGAGATCTTTTGATGAATCTCGTGGCTCTAGACTCAATAGTGCTTTTGTTTTCCGAGCGGAGACTGGAGAGGTCTCCTCTTTAATACCATCGATCTCTAGAGAAAGCCAATAGTTTACGTAGGGTTCCCGTGAGAATGAAACAAGCTCGCTGAGAGAAACTTGAGTGGCTAAGAAGGTTTAGTGCATGCGCCACCGGGTCCATGACGACTTTTAATCTTCAATACCGTGTCACTAAGTGACAATCAAGAGTATATGAATTGAACCTTTCCGCCCTAAGTTGAATAACTGGAGGGTCGTTTCTTTTCACCCTTTACTTTACATTTTTTGATTCTTCAACTCCTTATTTCTCGATTCTCATTTTCTCATTTTTACAATCATTCCTAAGGACTTCTAACACTAACTAATGGTAGTGTCCTTGGGTAGATCCCTCCTATCAAGGGATCATAGGACGGTTATTCCTAACCTTAGTCACCTTATAACCCATGACTAACCTATGTTGCCATTAAACCACAGCAGTGAAAATCTCTCAAATGGTTTGTAAATGAAAACATGTTTGAACCACCGAGAGATAAGGTTTTGCATAAATACTCCCTCCACATGTGCTTAAGAGTATTAATGGTTTAAATGCACAATGAGGAAAGAGCGCGACTTTTGAATTGATCCATCGAAGATAGACAATCCCCGAGACACGGTTACGTTGCATAGTTAAAGAGTTACATTGTCGCCTTTAGGTGACAACTAGCTCTAATAACTACCTTGAAGGTGTAGACAAACCTCGAAAGGTTGTCATACCCGCCGTAGTTCATGTCTACCAAGAGTATCTCGAATGGTACTTTCTACTTGGACAAGTCCTTTGAGACACGCTTACATTACTAGCGAACTAGCTTGAAATTATTACCCGTCTGTGATAAGTCTTTTCGAGTTACAAATGGTTTAGTATCACAATTCGTTGGTTAAGTCCGAGGTACATGATTCATTTGTATTTTGCACAACATATTTCTTATCACACAATTTTATCCCCTCAAAATGGCATATGAAAATGTTATTTTGAAACGCTTGAGAATAAATATGACCATTTCGAGTGTCAATGGAAGAGTGACCACCGTGAACAATTTGTGAAAAAGTTTTAATTCAAATGCTCCCTCAACTAGTGATATAAACGGTTGAGGTTTTGAAAATCATATGGGAAGTACTTGTTCTTTTGAGCAAAACCTTGAATAATGAAAGGTTTGATAGGTTTTACTCAAAAGTAAGAAGCTTTCGCCCTTTTATAAGGATTGTGGCAATCGATGCGCACTACAGGTCCTTTCTTGACAATTACGGGTTGTACATCGTTATGTGTGCACAAGCCATAGACATATATAATCACACATCCAAATATGTAATGAAAGAACCAATTCAAGGGTACCAGAAGTGCAAGTGATGTTCCCAGAGTGCGTAAAGGGCGTTGAAAGCCGGTTATGTTAATCCTGGTCGACCACCAACATAGCTCTCCAATCGTCTCGAATCGATCCCGCCTCGAACAACCTTTCATCAATCATTGTGATGATACGCCTCACATCCCTCCTGCCATGAGAATTCCAGCTTAGAGACCCAATTTTCGCGATATCCTTCAACTCAGATGCCAATCCGTCCCTAACCACCTTCAAAGTATGATCCCCGATTTACGAAGATCATTACACGCCATTAAGCGCTTTTTGAAGTTCATCATGGTAAACAACTCAAAGGTTTACGATGAGCGATATTGAGATAGCTGATTGATGTCGGGAAGATCAAGCGTTGGAGGAGTGAGGTTGACACGCGTCTCGATATGATTCAACCAAGTCAAGATCTTCAACACGTTCTTTGATGACTATGCGTCTGATGAAGATGAGCAGTGACTTGATGAATTCACGTTGTACTTCGCTTGAAATTGTCTCATGCGACCTTGAACTTTGGCAAGGTACATGTCTTCAATATCGTTGATGTTCAAATTCTCAAAGTCACTTGAAAAATGCATAGTCCCTTTCGCCTTGTCTTTGACCACAATCTTCTTGAGAAAAGTGTAGTCCCATTTAGACGATAGACCAACATGTTGGATGGCCACGCTACTTTAGTAATCGAACACCGCATGTTGAGACTTCTAGACCAAGCATCAGAGTAGTAGATTCTTCAAGGCCCGCCAATGGTGAATCCCATACATTGCATCTTGGTCATACTTACCACTTTGTCGGAGAACATGTGGGTAGCACGCTCCTCGATGGCTATACAATCGTAGTATATGGCGTTAGGAATGGAAGTGTCGAGATGTAGCGATTTCCTTGAACCATCGCCACCGTGTTGAAGAAAATCTAAGTCTTTGTTGAAGAAATGTCTAAAAGGAACTTAGGTCGATCAGTTGGCCAATGGTAGGTAGAGGTCGAGACCATCGATGTAATATGGAGGATTGTCCCGCTTGGTGAAGTCGATGTTTGCTCGAGTCGAGCCAATCCATGTTATTAGACATGGCCCGAGCAATGTTTTCAAGGTGATATTCAACCTCGATTGCACTTTCCGAGCTGCCTTTTAAAAGTAGGAATGCTTCATTCTTGATGCGCTCAATTCAGATTGTCATCTTCTTCACACGAACCTTTCTTGCAAAATCTTTGCATGCTCCAAGGTACTACCGCTCACCAATTCTGACCTTCTTGGTAGGGAGTGTTGTTAACAAGTGTAGCAAACCATTCAAATTCTTCGCTTTATCATCATCTAGTGTTAGGAATTAGAAATTCCGTGTATTAAAGAGTCGGTCACCTCAAGTATATGTAATCGTTAGAAAGCTCGTGAGTCGTAGTTATTTTTAAGTTAAGTAGTATTTAGTTTAGCAACACCGTGGAGGACGGACGGGTCTTTACCCACCAGATGCCCGATCCACACCCGATGTGTGGCGATTTATGTAAGACTATAAATACTCTCTACCTTCCAAGGTAGAGAGTTGGAGCTCATAATAATATCTTTCACTTTCTCTCACTTTGTTCCCTAAACCTCTAACTTTCTCTCTAGAATTCCATCTATACGCCACCTTGTGTTATGGTTTGATGTATGTGAAAACTAATATCCAACAATTGGTATCAAGAGCCATGGTTAGATCATATCTTACATATCTTGGATTTTAGTGGTTTTAGTGGTTTTGAGTTTTGAAAAGTTTAGTGGTTTTGCATCATTCGGGTGATTTCTAGTGTTAAAGTTTGATTTTGATAGTACTTTTGTGTTTAGAATCATCACAAGTGTTTAGGTTTTGATTTGGTAAGCTTGAATCATCGTGGTTGGGTTGTTTTTGGATTGAAAAGTGATGTTTATGTGGTTTTTCTTGCTAGCGACTTAACACACTAACACTTTCTTCAGTAGCGACTTGCTTTACAAATTTGTAGCGAGTTACAGCTTTTAGACCTAGCGACTTAGAACTAGCGACTTAAAGTACAAGTAGTAGACTTTCCACCACAGTAGCGACTTGGAGGTAGCGACTTGGTTTGTAGCGAGTTGCTATTTA
>CM040245.1:121949262-122027479 GCA_022545495.1 Chrysanthemum lavandulifolium
TACGTAATTTAATATACGTGCGTGTTTACGTTTGTCTTATCTCGATTGTTGTACTTTCCAATTACGCACCCAATTCTATTCCAATCAATCGAGAGTGTATTTATTCATCAAAATCATTACTGGTCACTATCCTTAGTGATCATTCTATCGTCTGAAAGTTTTAAAACACCATTGAGTCTCCGTGGGACTTAACGACCTAGAATCCACTATATTCCTCGATCTTCATTGCATTGGTTTACGGCGGTTTAAGTTTATTACGGTTAGCCATTCACAAGTGGTTAGCTTGTGTGATATAACTTGACGGTTCGGGACCAATCAAATTTTGGTGCCGCTGCCGGGGAGTCTTTAGCGTGTTCTAACCTTTTTCAGACCCGTACTTGCACATATACCACTTTTTGTAAACAGTTTTTTTGTAAAGTTATCATTAATCAAAAAGTTCATTAACACTTTTCCTAAAGTGTTAACAACACCAAACAAAATATAAAACAACAAAACAATCATAACGTTTTCTAGCTTGTGTTTCTTTTAAGGTGATTCTTAAAGAAATACGATTTGGTTAAACGAGACGATACCAAAAATATTGTCCAAAAGTTTTTAAACCATCGACATATCCATACCTACGTCTTTTCAAGGGTACTTAATAAATACATAAAATCAACCACCGCAAATCAAGGCAAGACACCTACTAACGGGGTGTGACCATAATAAGTTCCGAACAATGATTTAAAACTTGCCTTTGTGTCCTTGTGATTTGGTGTAACTTTTCAAAGAAGCCATTTCATTTGTGATTATTGGTTAAGTTCACTTGTCGCTTTGCCTCGCATTTGTTTTGAAAACTGATTTTTATACTTAGTGCATGCGCACTCGCTCTTCCAGCCTCTACAAGTCCACTTTCGAGCTTGCAAATATTCCTCGTAGACGAGGACGTTCGCTCCTTCACCATGATCGAGGAACGTCTACCACCTCCACCCCCAGTCGTAATGGCGGAAGATAAGCCCATGAATGAGCTTCTCCAAGAACCCATCGAGGGTTACGGAGATGTTATTGTTGTCCCAACCATCGTGGCGATACTTTTGAGCTCAAAACCGGGTTGCTTAACTGGTAACCCAAAGCCAATTCTATGGTTTAGGCGGGATGATCCTCATGCACACATTCGATGGTTTAACAAGATTGCATCTACCATCAAATACCGAATGTCCCACATGAAGCAATTAAGCTTCTTCATTCCCATTTTCTCTAGAGGACAAGCCCGGAATTGGCTTGAGAAACAACCCCTCGCTCCATTGAGACATGGGAGGATCTAGTCACCAAGTTTGTTAACGAATTCTATCCTCCATCCCGAACTACAAGTCTTAAGAATGAGATAATGAAATTTTCTCGAGATTTGATGAATCATTCGGGAGGCATGGGATCGTTACAAAGAGTTGCCATGAGTGTCCGCATCATGGTTTTACCGAGTTAATGCAAATGGATACTTTCTACAATGGTGCGAACCGGACAAATCAAGACTCTTTAAATGCCTCCATGGAGGTAATTTCTGAGCAAGACCACCAAAGAAGCCTTGCAAATCATTGAAAAGAAGTCTCGGGTCCGCCTTTCCGAGCAAAGACATATGAATCTCGCCTAATCTGGACCTTCGCTTCATCTCACGTAAGTACATCTAGCACCGATGCTAAGATTGACAAACTCACGGATATTGTTCGGGCTTTGGTTCTTGCTAACCAAAGAAAGTGACCTTCACACGACACCATCGCATGGTGAAGTGAAGAAAGTCGAGAGTTGTGTTACTTGTGGTGGCCCTCATGCATACTACAATTGTCACGCCACCGATGGTAGTCCATTTGAAGCCAATGCTCTAGCCGGTACTTCACATCGTGGAGGTAATCAATACCGTCCTCAAAATGAACCAAACTACCGTGCTAACACTTATCGTGCACCACCGGTTTTAACCGAATCATCACATGCAAAACCGAATCGAATCAACCTAGAATGAACCAAGGTTATCAAAACCAAGGTAATTTCTATCCGGACCTAATCAAGGTTTCCAACATCAAGGAACCTTAATCAAAACACTTTCAATCGAGGGAATCAATTTCGAAATATGAATCCTAATCAAGGAATTTTGGCTATAATCGTAACATACGGCCTCAAATTATCCCTCCACCTCCTCCAAGATCAACATCGATGAGCTTTTAAAGCAATTCATGAAGTCTCAAGAGGAGACAAACAGGTTGTTGGTCGGTCGGATCATTGAATTAAAGAAGTCTTTAAATGATCAACCCTCGGCTCGTGAAAACTTCCGAGCAACACGATCGCTAACCCGAGGCGATGCTAAAGCGATCACAACCGTAAGTGGTGTTTCATACGATGGACCAGCTATTCCTACTACCTCTTCTTCTTCTTCTCTCCCTAAGGTAGTGGAAAGTGAACACGAGGCTACAAAGGACAAGGAACTTCCTACTAATAACGGAGGTACCAATGATGTCCATCCTCAAGTTGTCCGAAACCCAAGTCAAATCCGGAGTTGTTTTGAACCTCCAAGTAGCTCCGTTGAAAACCAAAATCCAAATCTTCTATTCCTTACCCATCACGTTTGAATGAGCAAAGCTCCGCGAAAGCCGGTCATCAAATGGACAAATTCTTTCAAATTTTCCAAGAACTACATTTTGACATAAGCTTTGCGGATGCTATCATCTTGATGCCCAAGTTTGCATCAACTCTCAAACACATGTTAAGCAACAAGGAAAAGTTTGTTTGAAATGGCTAAAACTCCTCGAATGAGAACTGCTCTGCGTTATCTTGAAGAAGCTTCGAAAAAGCTTGGAGATCCTGTAAAATTTCTCTTACCTTGTGTATTTCCGGGAATGGTTGAATGCTTTGCCTTAGCCGATCTTGGTGCAAGCATCAATCGATGCCTTATTCAAGATGGAAGAAACTCTCTTCCGGAACTTACTCCTACATGCATGACTCTCGAGCTTGCGGATCGTACAATATCCCGTCCTCTTGGCATTGCCGAGGATGTATTTGTAAAGTAGGAAAGTTCCATTTTCGGTGACTTTGTGGTTGTTGATTTCGATGCGATCATCGGGTTCCTCTCATTGTTGGACGAGGATTCACGAGAACGGGCCGTGCTCTCATTGATGTATTTGAGCAAGAAATCACATTACGTGTTGGTAATGAAGTCGTCACATTTAACCTTGATCAAACTTGAGGTACTCCGCAAACTATGATTACGAGTCGGTTAACCGAATAGATATCATTGATGTTGCTTCGAAGAGTACTCTCAAGAAATTCTTGGTTATTCTCATAATTCTATGAGTGAGGATCCCACCACATCTTCTCAACCTATCATAGCCAATTCTACTCCTTCTCTCACTCCGTTTGAGGGAAGCGACTTCATCTTGGAAGAGATTGAAGCATCTTGGCTAGTGATTCTGTTCCATGGGAAATTGATCACGCTCCAATTGACATCGAGGGGGACATACTTCTCATTGAGAAGTTGCTTAATGATGATCCATCATCAACCCCTCACACTAGTGATTCAATTCCTAATGAGATTAATCTGGAGGGAGATATTCTTCTTGAGAAGTTGTTAAATCAGGACACTTCTCCTCCTCTCCCTCCCGTCGAGCTTCATAACAAGGAAGTCAAGTCAGTTGAGAAAACTGAAGAATTTCCTGAATTCGAACTTAAGGACTTACCACCTCATCTCGAGTATGCATTTCTTGAGGGTGATGATAAATTACCCGTCATTATTGCTAAAGATTTGAGTAAAGATGAAAAAGCTGCTCTCATAAAGGTTTTGAAGTCACACAAGCAAGCAATTGCTTGGAAACTCTCCGACATTAAGGGTATCAACCCTGAGTTTTGTACTCATAAAATCTTGATGGAGGATGACTTCAAACTAGCAGTTCAACATCGAGAGAGAGTAAATCCAAAAATCCATGATGTTATCAAGCAGAGGTTATCAAACTTCTTGATGCGGTGATTGATTTACCCGATCTCGAGATAGTCCTTAGGTTAGCCCAATTCACCGTGTTCCTAAAAGGGTGGCATAAGCTGTTGTCACAATGAAGAAAACGAGTTAATTCCAACTCGATTGGTTACGAGGATGGCGTGTTTGTATTGACTATCGTAAGTTGAATGACGCCACCGAAAGACCATTTTCCTCACCCTTCATGGACCAAATGCTTGAGAGATTAGCGAGGAACAGTACTATTGTTTCCTTGATGGTTTCTTGGGTTATTTTCGGATCCCCATTGATCCTCGGGATCAAGAGAAGACCACATTCACCGCCCATACGAAACTTTTGCCTACAAGCGTATGCCTTTTGGCTTATGTAATGCTCCCAGCACGTTCCAACGATGTATGATGGCAATATTCCACGACATGATCGGAAACAATGGAGGTGTTTATGGATGACTTCTCGGTCATTGGGGACTCATTTCAAACATGTCTCTCCATTTAGAAAAATGCTTCAAAGGTGTGAAGACACCAATCTTTGTCTAAATTGGGAGAAGAGTCACTTATGGTCAAAGAAGGCATTGTCCTTGGCCATAAGATTTCCAAAATGGGATTGAGGTCGATAGAGCAAAAGTCGATGTTATTGCTAATTACCTCATCCTACTACCGTCAAAGGTATTAGGAGTTTTTAGGTCATCTTTGGTTTCTATCGTAGATTCATACAAGACTTTTCTAAAATCGCTTGACCTATGACCCATCTTCTTGAAAAAGATGCTCCTTTTATCTTCTCACCTGAGTGCATCGTAGCTTTTGAAACATTAAAGAAAAAGCTTACTGAAGCACCCATTCTCGTTGCTCCCGACTGGGACTTGCCTTTTGAGCTCATGTGCGATGCAAGTGATTTTGCTATCGGTGCAGTCCTAGGGCAACGTAGATCTAAACATTTTCAGCCTATCCACTACGCAAGTAAGACTATGACTGAAGCTCAGACTCATTACACTACCACAGAAAAAGACCAAATGTGTGGTGTATACGGATCACTCGGCTCTCAAATATCTCTTTGCAAAACAAGATGCAAAGCCGAGATTGCTCTGTTGGGTTCTCCTCCTACAAGAATTTGATATCATTATACGTTATAAAAAGGAGCCGAGAACACAGGTGCGATCATTTGTCCGTCTAGAAAACCCTCACCAGATGTGTTCGAGAAAAGGAAATAAGCGAAACATTTCCTCTCGAAACACTTAATGTGGTTTCTTTTCGTGGAGACTCTTTTACCCCATGGTTTGTTGACTTTGCAAATTACCATGCGGGTAACTTTGTGGTGAAAGGGATGTCGTCCCAAAAAAACAAATTCTTTAAAGATGTAAACATTACTTACGGGCGACCCTACTTATTCAAAATTTGCGCGGATCAAGTCATCAGCGATGTGTGTATGGTCGGGAAGCTATTGACATTCTCAAGGCTTGCCATTCGGACCTCTTGGGGACATCATAGCCCCAACTACACCGCCAAGAAGGTGTTTGATTCCGGATTTTATTGGCCCACATTTATAAGGATGCCCACGAATTTGTCAAAGCACAGTGACGCTTGTCAGCGTCACGGAAACATCTCACAAAGAAATGAAATGCCGCAAAACGCCATTCAAGTGTGTGAGATCTTTGACATCCGGGCATTGACTTTATGGGCCATTTCCATCTTCTCGAGAAACAAATACATACTTGTGGTCATTGACTATTTGTCAAAATGGGTTGAAGTGAAAGCTTTACCTACAAATGATGCCCGAGTTGTTGTGAAATTTTAAAATCTCTTTTGCTAGGTTTGGAACTCGAGAGCTATAATCGATGATCGTGGTACACATTTCGCAATGACCAATTTGAAAGAGTCATGCAAAAGTATGGTGTAACCCACCGTCTCTCTCGCATACCACCCCGAAACAAGTGGGCGGTGGAAGTTTCAACCGTGGTATTAAAAGAATTCTTGAAAGGACGATGGCGAAAATCGTGCATCCCAGTCGGATAAAGCGGATGACGCTATGGGCCTTCCGTGCGACTTACAAAACACCCATCGGTGTACTCCATACTAGCTAGTGTACGGAAGGCATGTCATCTTCCGATTGAGTTAGAGCACAAGGCATCTTGGGCCATAAAACATGCCAATTTCGATATTCGAGACGGTGGTGATCACGAAAAGTTCAAATGAATGAATTAAATGAACTCCGTGATCAAGCGTACGAGAACTCTTTGATCTACAAACAAAAGACAAAGAAGATTCACGACTCCAAAATCAAGAACCGCGTTTTCAACGTTGGTGATCGAGTCCTTCTTTTAATTCAAGATTGAAGATTTTCTCGGGAAAGCTCAAGTCCGTTAGTGCGATCCATTCACCATTGCTAAGGTTTATCCTTATGGTACCATTGAGTTATCTCGACTGATGGTCCAAATTTTAAAGTGAATGGTCATCGATTAAAGCATTATTTTGGAGAGGACATTCCTCCTGTGGTTGTCCGGATCTACAAACTTTCCCATGAACCAATGAATGCGGGATCGAGTCAAGCTAGTGAATCGGAATCAAAACAATAGCACACACCATATGGGTTTTCACCCATATTTCATCTTCTTTCTCCGTTCTACCATCCTAGTGTGGGGAGTTGCCCCGCTATTGTATATAAGTTTTCTAAAAAAAAAAAAAATCATTTTCAAATAATGGTCGTAGTATTTCCCTTTACGTTCTCGGTTTGCATAACATGGGTACTTTGAATATTGAGGGCAATATTCATTTCAAGTGTGGGGAATTCTCACGAATTTTATCATGTATTATCCACCCAATTCCCGTTTTGGCCAAAATTTTTTTGGAGTAAGTGTTTTCACTTACTCGGCAAATGGTAATCGATCCGCCATGTCTAACCCACATAAGGATTGGCTAATCCAGAGCAAACGGCTCTGGTAAAGATGTATCAAATCCGTTTATGGCTTGCAATTTGCCCAAAATTGTATGGTGCTCAACTCGCCATATCCTAAAAAGTGAAGAGTTGGCTAGCCCGCAAGTTTATGGCTTGTGGTAAAGCGATGGAAAAACCATAATTGGTAATCACTCACCAAAGATAATCGATAATTTATCTAAGAGTTGGCTAGTCCGAGCAAACGGCTTCCGGTAAAGACAAATCAAATCCGTTCTGACTTATGATTTGCTCAAAATCATTTGGTTATCATTGTACCAAGGTTCTTACTTGAACTGAAACAATTGGCTACTCCGTAGTGATGGCTTTTGGTAAAGAGTTCTTTAAAATCCATTAAAGTTCTAAAACATTGCTAGGGACTAGCAATATCTTAGTGTGGGGATTGATGAGTGTCTAAATGCTCATCATTTTGTACCATTTAAATCAGAAATTCATCCGAAAACACTCGAAATGCATCAAAATGATGAAAATATCACAAATCGTTGTTTTATGTGTTTTAAATGCAAAAATATCAAAATCGGATGAAAAACATATCAAGTTTGCAAAATTGATGTTTAGTCCCCAAGTTTCAAAAGTTGTCAAATCTAGTCCCGGAATTCAAAAATGTGAGTTTTATCATTCAAGGTCCTGAAATATTCTAAGTTGTTAAAATGGTCCTTGAATGAATCTTTGGTCAAATGGCAAAAAGGTCCTCAACTTTGAAAATATGGCAAAATTAGTCCTTGGATATTTTAAAATGGAAAATGATCAAATGTTATCCTTGTACTATTTAAGTTTGTCAAGTTTGGTCCTTTTGATAACATTGGAAAAGTTCGCTTTGGTCCCTCAAGTTTGCTAGAATTACAAAATTGGTCCTTGTCATAAATAAAACCAAACGGACCCTTTTGTGTATTTAGAACCCACCAAACCAAAAGACCCCGCCATTTATCCTTGACCCCCAATTGTGAACCCTCTTCTATTAATACAAGCGGTCAAATAAGTCAAATCAAACTCTTGCTCATCCCCACCACATACGCAAAATCCGAAACCAGTGGTTTCCTTGATTTTCTCTATCCACCCTCACCACTTGTTTAACCACCCCTCCACCTTCACAAACACCCAAAGATCATTAATTGACTAAAACACCTCTTGTCTATTTTGGCGCCAAATATCGAATGGACGAATGTGATGAAATTTGAAGATCCAATGGCTCGGATGAAGTGGGATATGTTCGAGGTCGACAAGAAGTCCAAAAGTCTATAAAGAGGAGAAGAGATGCGGTGTATTGAGAGATCGAGTGTACTTTAGTTTATCTTAGTCGTTTTTAGTAATTTTTAAATTCAAATTTATGTTTTAGCTTTCAAACTTTGTATTTCAAGTCTTTAATGTATAATTGAGCTTTTGTTAACATCAATCTCAGTTTTAAGTTTCATTTTCAAGTTTGTGCAATTTCAAGTTAAAATCTCAAAATGATCAAATGATGTTAATAGTTGTTATCTTGGACTAATAAGCAAACATAAGCTCCTCAGAAAGCTTGTTTAAGCTTTTAGTAACATTAAAATTTAGTTTAGAACCAAAAAGAAAAAAACATCAAAAATACCAAAAAAATTAGTGATAAATAAAAAATCATAAGAAATGGTGATCAAAGCTGGAGCAGGGTGAATAATGGATTGCCCTGGGTTAGTGGCTTAGTGGTAAGCCTATAGGACTGGTCTTGTGATCTTGGTTCTGTGATTTCAGTTCAACACCACTTGTAAGCTTTTTGTTCGATTTTTGTATTTCACTGTTTAAAGTGTTCTTAAGTTTAAATCTTTGTGTTTTATTGTTCATTAGTTATAGTTAAGTATAATTAACCATAAAAATCAGTTGTTTGTTCTTTTAAATTTGTAGTTAGCAAGAATCTCATTTTGATGATTATAATAGCATATAGATCATTCTTGAGTTGTATGTTGTTATTCTTGTTATTTAGTGCTTATTTAGTCTTATTACATGATATTATAAGCTTCTTAATCAAGTTCATGGTCTTAATCTTTGTTAAGCTTTGAAAAGCTTCTTAACAGTCTTTAAAAAAGGTGTTTGGTTTAACTTGATTTATTGTGTTAGAGCTTTTGTTCTTGGTTGTTCTGTGTCACCTTAGTACCCAATATCTCAGTTCAACAGAGAAAACCAATGGTCATTTGTTAAAAAAGTCAAAATCATCTTTTAATCTCACTTGCTAGTTAAACTGTTAGGAGTTAGCTTATCAAACTCATCACGATAGTTTAAAACTTGTTAGACTAGCTTAATTTCATCTTATCCTAGCATAATACAACATAATCGATAAGTAGTATTGATTCAAAGTTCATATTAGTCAACTTAGTCGGTTTTATAAAAGTCAAAATTTTCAATTTGGTGGTTTTGAATAAAATAGAATATTTTATATAGGGCTTAACTTTGAGTTTTATGTTTTGAGCTTTTGGGATATCAAAATATAGTTGCTCGACTTTTAACTAGTATTTTTATATTTTCTAAAAAGCTTATTACGGTGCTTATTTCTCGACTTCTTTTGAGTACTGTTTTAAAATGTGCCTGTGCACCGCTTTACAAGCTCAATCAAAAGCTCACACATAGCTTATTAGTTGGCCTTATGTTGTGTACCTTGGTTCTTTGGAAAGCCAATCAAGCTATCTTGAGGTCCCAAGCTTTAAATTCCACTTTGTAGCTTGTTTGCTAGGGCTGCATGTAGCTTTAACTTTGTCCCATTTCTGTCTTTTAACAACAAGAATCCTAGTGCTTATTTGCTTATTCCCATCTTATCAGTATGGTTCTCTGTGTATTCTAGCTTAATTTGAGTAGCTTTTATCTTGTGGTATCTTATTTCAGCTTTTGTTCCGACTTGAGCTTGTTTGAGCTTATATCTTCAAAATAAACATAAGTCCTTTGTTGAACCAATAAGCTTGCAAACAGCTTATTTTTAGTTTTTAAAATTTTTGTTTTCATAAAAGTAGCTTATAATCAGTAGTTAAATAGTTTTCAAAAAGAAAAATCAGAAAAACATCATTTTTAATATAGTGATAGCGTTTATTTAATATTAATTAGCTTTTAGATTTTTCTTTTCAGCTTATTATTAAGAAATCTAGTTTTTATATTTTTCTTAGTTTTCTGTCACCTTAAGTTATTTTTAGAAAAAGTTTCATAATTTTCCTAATCTGTTTAGTATTTATTAGAATTTTAAATAGTTAAAAGTATTAAATAATTAGTAATAAATAATTAAAAGCATAAAAATATCTTTTCAGTTTTAAAATTAGTTTTATAATATTCTAGATTTTTCTAAGTTAAAATTTTATTTTCCAGGTTAATTTTATATTTTCTAGTAATTAAGTTTATTTTAAATAGTAATTAATTAATAATAAATAGATAAAAAGTGTAAAAATATATTTTCAGTTTTAAAATAAGTTTTATAATATTTTAGATTTTTACGAATCATAATTTTACTTTTCTAGCTTTATTTCATATTTTCTTTTATTTTAGAGTATTATTAAATAATTAAAAATAGTTTTAATTAATAATAATTAGATAAATAGTTATAAAAATAATTTTCTTTTCTAATAATTTTCTTTTATTTTTAGGATTTCAAAATGTCATTTTCATATTTGTAGGTCTTTTATTTCTTTAAATTCACTTTTTATTTTGTACGTTTACGTAATTTAATATACGTACGTGTTTACGTTTGTCTTATCTGATTGTTGTACTTTCCAATTCTGTACCCAATTCTATTCCAATCAATCAGTAGTGTAGTTATTCATCAAAATCATTACTGATCACTATCCTTAGTGATCATTCTATCGTCTGAAAGTTTTAAAACACCATTGAGTCTCGTGGGACTTAACGACCTAGAATCCACTATATTCCTCGATCTTCATTGCATTGGTTTCGGCGGTTTAAGTTTATTACGGTTAGCCATTCACAAGTGGTTAGCTTGTGTGATATAACAGACGGTTCGGGACCAATCAATACTAGCTAGTGATTACATTCCATGGGAAATTGATCACGCTCCCATCGACATTGAGGAGATATTCTTCTCATCGAAGATGCTCAATGATGATCCTTCATCACTCCTCCTCAAGAACTTCATAAAGAGGAAATCAAAACCATTGAAGAATCTAATGATCCTCCGAGGTCGAACTTAAGGACTTACCACCTCATCTCGAGTATGCATTTTGGAGGGTGACAATAAATCACTCGTCATCATTGCTAAAGACTTGAGTGAGGATGAAAAAGCCGCTCATAAAGGTTTTGAAGTCACACAAGCGAGCCATCGCTTGAAACTTTCCGACATCAAGGGTATTGACCCGAGATTTTGTACACATAAAATTCTCATGGAAGATGACTTCAAACCGTGGTTCAACACCAAAGAAGGGTGAATCCTAAAATTCATGAGGTTATCAAAGCGGAAGTCATAAAACTTCGATGCGGATTGATTTACCCTATCTCGGATAGTCCTTGGGTGAGCCCCGTTCATTGTGTGCCCAAAAAAGGTGGCATTACCGTTGTTGAAAATGATGAAAATGAGTTGATTCCTACTCGATTGGTTACGGGATGGCGTGTTTGCATTGACTATCGAAAGTTAAATGAAGCCACCCGTAAAGACCACTTTCCATTACCCTTTATGGACCAAATGCTTGAGAGATTAGAGGGAAATGAATACTATTGTTTTCTCGATGGTTTCTCGGGTTACTTCCAAATACCCATTGACCCACAAGATCAATAAAAGACCACATTCACATGTCCTTATGGAACATTTGCTTACCGACGCATGCCTTTTGGCTTGTGTAATGCTCGATGACGTTCCAAAGGTGTATGATGGCCATTTTCCATGACATGATCGAAAAGACTATGGAAGTCTTCATGGATGATTTTTCGGTCTTTGGGATTCTTTTCAAACATGTCTCTCCCATTTGGACAAGATGCTTGAGCGTTGTGAAAACACGAATCTTAGTCTAAATTGGGAGAAATGTCACTTTATGGTTAAGGAAGGAATTGTCCTTGGCCATAAGATTTCTAAGAGCGGGATTGAGGTTGACAAGGCTAAAGTCGATGTCATTTCAAAATTACCTCCTCCACAACCATCAAAGGAGTTAGGCGTTTCCTTGGTCATGCCGGATTTTATCGTCGTTTCATTCAAGACTTTTCAAAATATCCCGCCTATGACCCGACTTCTTGAAAAGACACTCCTTTCATCTTCTCTAATGAGTGCATTGAAGCTTTTCAAACTCTTAAGAAGAAGTCATTGGATCGATATACTTTAATCAAACTAACTTAACTAGCTTGTTAAGGTTTAATAACCTCGGATAAATCCTAAGTTATTAACAAAGAAACACTAAGCAATCTTTATCAAGTCACGCGAATTTACTTAACAAAGCTAAGAAGAATAACTTTATTATAAACTCTAAATCGCTTATTATGCGATACTCTAATACAACTCTAAGATAATCGAACTTTTCTCTAAAACACTAATTAGTAAACTCTAAAACTCTTTTCGAAATCGTACCTCTAATGCCAATCTAGGAGTCCTTTTATAGGCTCAAGGATATCCTAGTCGGTTTACAATTGATAACCTTATACGACAAGTAATCTAAACATGGAATACAATTCTTTCCATAAACGAATATAACAGTTCTTTTGTTCTAGCAAGATGCTTTGACTTTATCTTGCGTACTTTGACTCTGTCTTTAGCGATTACTTTGACTATTTGACTTCTTCTAGTTCTTTGCGACTTACGGTACTTTCATATCTTGATGCTTTCATATCCCAACAATCCTCCCTAACTTGAATTCTACTTGCTTGACTTCAAGTTCCTTTGTGAATATATCTTAAACAGATTCATCTTTAAAGCGGATTGTTTCTTAGTCTTTAGATTGTATCTCTGTAATATCTCGTGCTTGTCAAAGTATCTCTTAGAATTGTTCTCTTCACAGATCATTCAAATAATCGCCATCTTTTCAACAACACAAAGAACATATGACAAATTGTACATTAATTCGGTTTAAGTTGCATACTATTCTCATTACTTTCAAGTGAATCATTGAAAAATAATGGATTTAGATCTCTTTACCAAAGCCATTATCTCCGGAGTAGCCAAATGTTTTGGTGTGTAAGACCATGGTACATTGATAACCATATGATTTTTAGCAAACCACCACTATCAACAGATTTGTTTTGTCTTTACCAAAAGTTGTACCCTTACGGACTAGTTAGTTCTTCTATCTAATGGTGAACTAATTACCAATAATGGTTTTTCCACGCCCTTTACCACAAGCCATTTTCTTGTGGGCTAGCCAACTCTTCACATTATCGATATGGTGAGTTGATTACCATCCAACTTATTAGCAAGTTGTCAACTAAAAGCGGTTTGATATATCTTTACGAGCCGTTTGCTCATGGATTAGTCAATCCTTTTGTAACCATGGTGGATTGATAACCTATTGATGTTATCATCACAAAACCATTTATTCAACCTTTATTTCAAAATATTGATTACTTAGCAAAAGGTTTCTTCTAAAATTCATTTAAGCGGTTTAGTTAAAGAACAAGACTTTGATGAAAGTCTTGTCGATCGCTATACTTTGAATAAAAGTACTTGATATATCAAAAGTATTTATTCAAATAAAAGTCATACCGTTATAGATCATTCTCAAGAATGGTAGTCCAGTTTATAAACAAATTGATAACCATGCAAGCGGTTTCATTAGCCTCTTCTACTTCCAATCCATGCTCTAGCATTCTTCTCATGAGCTCAACTGTAAGAGGTATCTTCTTTCTCGCAAACATGTGTATCATTGTTCCATTTTCTAGCTCCAAAACATGAACTCAGTTCTTCAAAGAATCTCCAAAGAAACTATTTCCCAGCTTTCTTGATTCTTCCGGATATCATCGATGCTTTCTTCTTTAGTTTCCCACATAGTTATGAGATCACCATGTAAAACCAAACCAATCCCTTCTAATGGATTATCTTCAAAATAAGCCTTCACAACATGATATAAGTAGAATAGGTCTACTCTATCTATAATATGCAAAGAAATCCATAGCCTTTTGAAAACTTTGAAGCTTTCATCTTCTTTATGAAAACCATGTAATCTCCATTCTTAGATTTCACAACTTTGAAAACACTAATCTTTGATCATTCATCTTCATGTCATTATCTTCATTTGTATAATCAAAATCTACCACTCGAGATAATTCTTCAATTCATCACTAGTCTCGGATCTTAATTCAACCTTTTCTTTCTTTGAAAACCGAACATCTCAGAAACCGGTTTGTCTTTTCTCTTTAAGCTCTTCTTCCTTTCGACTTCAAATCCAATAAGCTTCTTCTCTCAAGTCTTTAATGTCGACAACACTCTTCTTATAAGCTTCATTTGACATCATAAAGTCTTTTCATATCAACATAATTTAGCTTCTGCATCCTTTATATCCTCTCGCTTTTTAAATATGCCATCATTGCATTCCTTTCTTTAGCTAAATTAGGTCTTCTTGACATATATCTAACGGTGTAGGAGATCAGTAAAGGTTCGTGAGCTTGACATCTAATTCATCTTGCACCTTTTGAGTCGCTTCTCTATTTTTAGCTTCTTGAGCTTCTTGTTCTTCTCTATCTTTAGCATCTAACTCTTCTTGAACTTTTCTAGCTGCAGCTTCATTCCTAGCAACTTCAATTGCTCTAAGTTCTGCCAAAGTGAGTTTCTTTTTCTTAGTTTCAACCAGAATACCTTTCCCTTTGTCTTTAGGATCAATTTCAGGTTGAGAAGCTCTTGATTGTTCTTCTTCTTGTACATCTCTAATAGTAACTCCTCCTCTTGGTCTTGACAAATCTAACATTGTAGCAATTAATTCATCATCACTCGCAGAATGAATAGGTTTGAATGTAGCTTCCTCCTCTTCTATAACGGTTGTAGAAGGACCGACTTCTTCTTCAAAATTCAATACCCTTGGAGTTATTGGTGTTATTACTTCTTGCCTAGATGTATCATGAAGATCGAACTTTGATGTTCAAGACTTGATCATCGATGCCTTGAACTTGCACTTCTTCTTCTTGTTCCTCGAATCGAAATAATCTTTTCTGCAAGATTACTGATTCTTTCTTTGTAACATCTTCTTTCAAATTTTCCTTTTATGAATTCCTCCCCAAGTTGACAGAAGATGATTTAGGAACCTTCTTTCGTTTGAATTCCTTTCGAAGTTGTTTACGACATTTGTTTTCCTCTTTAACCCATAAGTTGAAACCTTGAATATAGGGTTTAATAAAATTCCTCAACCAGATATATTTACGCCTCAACTTCCTAAGCGCTTTAGCTTGACTCTCAACAGTCTTGTTCAACCGAACTAGCTTCCTTGTCAAAGCATAATTATCCAAAGTCAAACCTTCACGAGGTATAGTATGATCATCACCTGGAAGATGTGAATGTGCCTCTGAAACAGGAACAGAACGTTGAGGAGAGGTAGGAGGTGATCTTTCAATCTATGCTTGAACCTCAGGGCGTGGAGAAACAAGACCACAGTAAAGATGCAAGACCTTCATAGAAGCGTGATTGCGGATGCAATGACTATGAGGCAAGACTTTGTGAGCGATACCTTGTCTGAATCGGTACCTTCACTTTCTTCATCCTCTCCACCGCATCACGTGCATGCTTGAACAACTTCCATCATTGTAGTAGTTAATGGAATGTCTCCACCTCGAACAAATTACTTCGCTTAGCCATAAACGTAAATATTTTGGCTTGTTGCACAATAACGGTAACAAAGCGGCGGGTTTTGGAACATCGACCAATTGCTTGTTTAAGAAAACCCAGTATAAACCTTGGGTACATCAACCATTTTGACCCGGATGATATATGTGATAGCATCCCATCCAAAATAAGCCTTGAAAAATTAAACATTACATGCGTAGCTAAACCAACCACTGCGGATGCTATATTTGACCTAAACTGCTCCCAAGAAGTACTTTTAGAACTTATGCAATGGGCGAAGACATGAATCAAGAACTTCCATTGAGGACGAATAATGCTTTCTTGAATGTTTGTTACATCAAAGATCCTTCATAACCAAGATTCCTAAAAGTATCCCAAATCGGTTGCTTGTCAAATCGAATAGCCCCATCTTCATCACCAAATAATAAATCTTCTCGAATAGAGGCTTCGTAATCTTGATAGTCCGTCCGAAGAATCGTTGATCTAATATAAGATTCATCCTCCTCCATATTATCTCTTGCATTAGCCCAAAATTCTTGAATCCATGGTTCAATTATATCCGGCTCAACTAAAAGAGCATAACTAATAGGCGACCCAGTAAGATAATCAATAATATCATAAAAAGCCACATTCGCCTCAGTCTTGTCCAAATTAGCCACCATATTGTGCTTTGAAACAGTTAAACGATTCGCCATTATTGAATAAGTGAGCACAATAAAGATTTTGATCGAATAATAAAGAGATGATGATTGGGAGATAAGTATAGAAAAGATGTGAAGTAATAATATGAGAGGAAAATCGAAAGTAGTTATTTATAGGTGGGATTTGAAAATCACGACCTATAATAACAAAGTTACCGTTACTATCAATTACCCATCAATATTACCGTTGGAACAAGACTTTAATACGACAAACGGTACTTTCCACATAAGCGATACTTTCAGCGGTACTTTCGGAAAAAAGATTTGCCAAATACCTTCATATAAACTAAGTATAAACAAGCATCCTCCCTCAAGCAATACAGGACTATACCTAACACCTTATAGTCCTCCCTTAAACATAGCTTAGTAGTTAATCATTCCAATGCTCACGACCAAGTGATTGAATCGTGACACATCAAAACCTTTGTGAGTAAATCGGCTACATTGTCATCCGTGTGAACTTTAACCACATTAATGAGCCTATTCTCATAGCAATCTCGATAAAGTGATGCCTAATCTGAATATGCTTTGTCTTGGAATGATACATGAGATTCTTCACAATACAAATTGTACTCTCATTATCAATATTGATAGGAGTATTTTGAAATTGAACCCATAGTCCAAGAGTTGATTACGCATCCACAAAACTTGTCCACAACAACTTGCGGCTACATATTCGACTTGATAGATGATGTTGCTGCAATTGTCTCGCTTTTGCATTGCCGGAGACTAACCTTTTCCAAGATATTGGCATCCACCAGTTGTGGATCTTCTATCATAATTATCACCTGCATAGTCACTATCTCGAAAAAGCTTCCAAGTGAAAAGGTGACTCTTTAGGATACCACAACCCCAACTTAGGTTGTTGTTTCAAATAATGAAAAATTCGTTTCTTGCATTCGGTGAGAGATCTTTGGTGAGACTTGATATCTTGCACATAGACAAGCGCAAACATGATATCGGGCCTTGATGCGATAAGATACATAAGAGAGCCAATCATTGACACATGACTTGACTTCAACAGTCATCCATCTTCATCTTTACCCAATGAATTAATAGATTTAATAGGTGTAATGTGACCTTCATATCATCAAAATTAAACTTCTTAAGTATGTCGGTAACATACTTGTCTTGGCTAATGAAAATTCCTTCCTTGGTGCTTAACTCGAAGTCCTAAAAGAAAGTTAACTCTCCCATTGAACTCATTTGAAATTCATACGCATCACCGCTCAAACTCCTTAACCATGGACTGTTTGGTAGCCCCAAAGATGATATCATCAACATACACTTGAACTAACATGATATCCTTCTTGTCTCTCTTGATAAACAAAGTCTTGTCTATAGCTCCCTCACGTATCCAAGTTGCGGTAAGAATGTGAGAGCCTCTCATACCAAGCTCTAGGTGCACGATGAAGACCATAAAGAGCCTTAACCACCTTATAGACTTTGTTAGGGTGTTTAGGATCTTCAAAACACGGAGGTTGTTTCACATACACCTCTTCTGTAATAGTGCCATATAGAAAGGCACTCTTGACATCCATCTGATAGACTTGAAAACCCATGTATGAAGAAAAAGCAAGAAAGATTCTAATTGCTTCAATCCTTGCCACAGAGCAAATACCTCATCATAATCTACCCTTCCTCCCTGCCTATAACCCCGAGCAACTAACCTTGCTTTGTTTTTGATAACATTCCTCTTTCATCTCTTTTGACTCTAAAACCCATCGGTTCCAATAACTCTCTTCCCATCCGGAAGATCACATAAAACCCAAACTTCTTGAAGTTTAAATTGAAGAAGTTCTTCTGCGTAGCTTCAACCCGACTTTCTTTAGTCAAAGCTTGAGCAATATTCTTGGGTTCCTCTTGAGAGATGAAACAAGTAAATAAGCGAGTTTGATGGTCCTTATGATTCACTGTTTTGTTTATATACAAAGCTAAGTAAAGCATTGTGAGGTTTAGAGACCCTTAGCTTTGTGTCTTGTAATAACTCAAAAGTAGAAGGACCAATGATTTGATCACCGGATGATTCTTATGAATTCGTAAGATTGGTGACTGTGGAACTTCATATGCATCATCTAAGTTAGTATAATCGGCACCTTCATTGGAATCGTGAAAATACCTTTATCTTCAAGCTCATCATCGCTTTCTTCTAACCTGGCATGGTAGGATCATCCAAATCATCTAAAATCATGTCAGCAGTGCAAGAAGACTTTGGTCGAAAATCTTGTCAAAATCTTGTGAGAGTATTCTGCAGCCTTGTTCTTCTTCTTTGCCTCTTCATAAGCTCTCCTTTGTTCATCGGTGTAAGAATGTGCTAAAACATCTTGAAGAAGCATCGATTAAGTTCCTCTTGAATAGATTGATCCTCGGAGATAATGAGGATTGTGGCATATGATACTTTGTTTTGGAGAATCGAGATTGCTTAGGAACAATGATGCTTTGTTTTGGAGCGACATCGGTCTAATATGAACATCATGAACAACATATTGGATATCTTCTTCATTGTGCAAATATTGATTTTCTTCTCTAACAGAACATAATTCATCGAAGGAGATAAAATCTCAAGATCAAACATCCAATCGGGACCTTTACCTTTCTCATTGTCTTGATCTTCTAAAAACTCAACATGAAGACAATCTTGAATCTTCTTAGTAACTCATTGTATACTCTAAAGCCTTTCTTGTTAGTACAATAACCCAATAGGTAACCTTCTTGGACTTGCCATCAAATTTTCCCAGTTATCAATGGTGTTCAATATAGTAAGAGGGCATCCAAAAGGCTTCATAAAACGAATGTTGGGTTTATTGCCCATCGCAATTCATAGGGTGTCTTCATATGTGGTTTGGTGACAGAGACCTGTTGAGTACATAACATGCGTGCTTACGACACGCCCAAAATTGAATAGGAGATGGGAATCGCTAACATTGTCCTTCTTGCTTCAATCAAGGTCCTATTCTTCCTCTCTGCAACACCATTTTTGTGGTGTTCTAGCAATACTAAACTCCTTTTATGCCTTTATTTGCACAAAAGTCATCCATAGGCTTGTTCTTGAATTCGGTTCCATTGTCACATCTAATACCTCTAACCTTGAGTCTTAATTGGTTTTCAAGTGCTATTATTAGAGTCGAATAGCATCAAAGGTATCATCTTTAAAGCCCAAAAGAAAACCCAATGAATCTACTACAATCATCGATAATAACCAAACAAGACTTTTCTTATTTAAACTTGCCACGAGAGAGGTCCAAATAAATCCATATGTAATAGCTCCAATGGTTCTCTAATAGTTCTTTCCTCAAGCTTCTTGCAGGAAGCTTTGTGTTGTTTACCCTTCTTGCATGCCAAACATGATTGATCATTCTTGTAAGTCTTTGAAGGCAAACCTCTAACTAAATTGCCTTTGACCAGTTTGTTGATGTTCTTGAAATTAACATGGCCCAGTCTTCTATGCCATTGATGTGCCTCTTCAGATGTTGCTTTAGCCACCAAACATGTAGCTCTTCCATAGGAATGTAGACTCTTCATGTCTAAACTATACACATCATTTGTCCTTGGTACTCTAAATACTACCAAGTCATCGTCAATGAGTTTGAAGTCGGAAGAAAGGATGAGACATTACGTGTCGATGAATAACACATGATGCTTTTATCACAAATTTGAGAGACCGACAACAAGTTGAACTTTAGCTCCTTCACATATCGACATTCTCAAAATCGATTCTTCCGGCTTTAATAGTTCCTTTCCCAAGAATCCTTCCTCCATTGGGATCATTCCCAAATGCAACTTTTCCTCCACTAATATTTCTAAAATCGAGCGGGATCTCTTTATCGCTTTGTCATACTTCGAGCAACCACTATCCACAATAAGATGATCTTTAAGCTCCTCTTACGGGTTGCCACGCACACAAAGAAAAGAGTTAGAAAGTTTTAGGAACCCAAGCCATTCTTGACTTGTGTTCCCGCGAGGAGTTACAAACTCAAATTCTTTGAGTATGTAATTCCACTATCTTTCAAATGATGATCCAAAATTATCTTATGATTTTTAGCATGTGGATTTTCAAAACTCTCGGTTTTCAACATAAATCTCTTTCACCGTTTTTAGCATTTTCTTGTGTCACAAAACATCGATTCACTTTTTGTTGAGCGTGTTGTATGTCCCTCGTGATACTTTCCCTTTTAATCCATTCGGTTTTAACGGTTGGTTCATGTGATCTAGATCCCTATATGAATTGTGATACCTTCTAGGTTGATAGTGAGATCTCCTAGAATTCCTATTCAAGCGGTGTTATCGATGCCTTGTTTACGGCGCAAGACTGGAAAGTCTTGTGAGATCTTGAAGGTCTTCTCGATGTGGTATCTATGATGCGGTGTGAAGTTTCGTGATTAACCCTATGTGAATTTGTCCAAACTGGTTTGTGCTCTCTAGGTTTCTGGTTGGTTGACTTATTCCTTGGAAACTTGCTTAGATATTCTGAGTGTTTGTCACAATCTTTGATTAAGTGAGTAGGACTATAACACACAAAACACAGTTTTTGACCCATATGACCAAAGTGATTTCTTCTATGTCTATGCCCAAAATTATTGTTAGGAATTAGAAATTTCCATAGTGAAGTGTCGGTCACCCCAAATATTATCTAGCATAAGTTAGCTCGTAGATTTGTCGTTAGTTACGTTATTTATTGTTTTATTAGTTAGTTATTAGTCTAGTTTAGTTTAGAGTAACACCGTGGAGGAAGGACGGGTCTTTACCCACTGTATCCCTGATCCACAGGCCGATAGGAGGTCGGGTTTGTTTGTAACTATAAATACCCCTTCCATCCATGGAAGGGGTGGTGCTTTCAATCTAATATTCTACATTTTGTGAAGTAACTCTCTACCAAGAAAACACCCAACTCTCTAACTTTCTCTCTCTAATGGCAAACATGTATTTTGATCTCCCAAGACCACCCGAATCATCAACACAATAAAAATAACGATCCTACAATTGGTACCAGAGCCAGGTTTATTGTGTGGTGTTGATTCTTTGTGGTTTTGATTCGTGTAAAAAAGCATTTGTGTCTTGTTTTTATGGTCGGAACATTTTTATATTACGGTATTGGTTATGACTTTGTCATTTATTTTGTAACATCTTTTGGTCATCAAAGTTATTTTGTTCATTATTGTCCAAACATATTAGTTTGACTTTTATGACATTTTGTGTTGTTACCAATATATGTCAAAGCGGTCATATGGTCGATTTATTGTGGTCATCTGGTCAAACAAAGCAGCTTTTTCTTTATGCATTCTTACGGGTCAAAACGGTTTTCGGGTTCATATGAATATCGTCGGAAAGTGGTCGGAAAACTCATATATTCATGCTAGCGAGTTGTCAGAACAAGATGTCCAAATACATTGAATCTACCTAGCGAGTTGGGTCACCTAGCGACTTGTTTTTGAAAAGAGTAGCGACTTGTCACTATTTAGCGACTTGTTCTGAAAATGTGTAGCGAGTTAAGTATCAAAAGACCTAGCGACTTGTTATTTAACAAGTCGTAGCGAGTTAGCTAGCGACTTGGCTAGCGACTTGGTTAGCTACTTGACTCTTAAATTATGTAGCGACTTGTTTAATTATCTTAAGTAGCGACTTGGTTTATGACAAAGTTTAGACAGAAAGGAAGAAGAAGATTCGACCACATGACACAATCACAAAATATAAACCATTCAACAACTTGACCTCAGGTTGTTATTCCATCATCAGTCCACGACCTCACCTCAAATCACAACCAACTTCTTACATAAACTCCAACAACATACAATCATGTCTATCCTAACTCCATTAACTTCAATCAAGAATCAAGACTCAAAAATGAAAAACTTATCTCAGATCCGGCTCACGTTTCATCTTTTCAAGATTTTTTCGTGGCACCTCATCATCACTGATAATCAAAGTGTGAAGCTTTACTTCTTAATTATTATCCGAAACTCACATAATCTGATTTTTAACATGATTGTTAAAGTCAGATTATTGTTTCGTTCATAGACCCATGGACAATTAACAACGTAAACCACAGATTTAAGTACCTACCTTGACTCCTTGAAAAAGACTCATCAGTCTTTACTTTAATCAATACCACTCCTCATCAATTATGCCTTCCCTGTGGCTTAATTGATGACTTCTCTTCATTCGACAAACCATCCCTGTGGCTAAGTCGATGCAAGGTTCCACCTCTCAAATGCCATCTCTGTGGCGAGTTATATATGTCATCACGTAAAGGGTTTGAAGGTATTTATTATTTGGATTGTTAAGATATGACTCAAAGTGTGCAAGGCTTAAGAGGTGTACTGATTGGTTTTTATGAAGAGCATCTTGTATGAATGAAGGATTGATGGGGGCGATGATTACTAATGAGATGAGAAGTTTTTCTCTTCAGATCTGCTTTTGGGGAGAGAGATGTTTAGGTGGTAGGCGAATATTTGTGATTAGGTTTTGTGTTGATGTGAGATAAATTAGGGTACAAAGCTCTTATATCCGGTTTTAACACAACTCTGATGGATCGGGTACTAATTTGGATGGATATGTCTTGGACGTGAATTGGATATGGGCCTTTGATTAATCATGTTTGGCCCTTAGATTGGTTATACATTTTGAGGTCCGATTGGTTATGCCCTTAGACTTGATTAATCATTTTTTTGAGGTCATATGCCCTTAGACTTGGACGTATTAATTCATGTGGGATTTGAAATATCATTTTAGTGTTGATCATGGGTTGTACATCTGTGGTGGAAATTGTTGCTTGTATTAATCCCTTGAACTTAAGCGATGGCCTTGACATTATCAAGTATCTTGGATATATGTGGATATGTGGATTTGTTAACCAAATTTTTATATAAGATTTGATTACAATACTCTATATTGAATAATTGGTAGTCTTGAGGTTACAAATTTCACGGGAGATATTTAGTCACGACTTGAGTTATTTGTTGATCTTTAATGATATTCGAGGCTCTTGTCCGTTATTATTGAGTTGGTACTTGAGTGACAGTTTAAACGGTTTTAATTGGACTTGGACTCGTAATCTTTTTGGATAATGGACTGATGGGCTTCTCAAAATCAAGATTATATGAGACTTGGACTAAATGAGATTTGTTGAAGTTTTTTTTGATGATGCAATTTGATGCTGAGAATTGGTATGATGATAAGAGTTTTTTTTGCATGAGGTTTGGTACTTTGGTGAATACATTTTCACAGAGAATATTGTGTCACGGCTTTAATTATTATTGGAACTAGGTTGACTACGGGGTTGTTTGTACAGTATCTCTTATTTGGTTTTGAAGTGAAGTTTTCCGGACACGTTTACTTATTTCGTCTTCTTTCTTTCTACCCTTCTGCGAAGATGACTTGTTTGGGCATTTATAGAGGGTGATAAAGACTTGGCTATTTAGTTACGTTTGTGATTCTTTCTCGCTTAACCCACAACGTAGCTATCACTTCGGTGTCTCACTCAGTTGAGAATGTCAAGAGGTTTTGTACATTGGGTACACCGTTTCTTCTTCACAAGGATTAGTACAAGTTTAAGTTAACAAATCTGGGGAATTCTACTTCATGATCAAGTTTGGTATATCGGATTTACTTCTCCATGTAGTCACAAAGAATAGCCATCAGATTATGTGGAAGATGTGTTTACCAAAGTGTTTATTGGATGGTTGATGATAATGATTGATGTTGGATAATGAACCGTGATGAACTGCGCATGTTCCCTAAAGCAGATATTCACGAAACCAAATTTGTCATAACACCTTCAAGTCGACATTGGTTACGGTTTTGTCTTGATTTTGTAAAATCCTGCGAAAGAAACTATTTCTCGGTTTAAATCATAGACTTGTAAAATCCCATGACAATGGAAACATCCCAGTAATAGTAAAGTGCATTTCGGATCTTTCTTACGGTTTATTCTTGGTTTTGTAAAATCCATGAAAGAAACTATTTCTCGGTTTAAACCATAGAGTTGTAAAATCCCGTTATGATGGAACCATCCTGGAGAAAAGGAAAGTGTATTTCGAGATCTTATCTGATGCTGGTGCTACAGTTTATGTTTCGAAGAAAGGATAAAAGGGTGTACTTCATAATTTGGATGTGTGTTTGGGTATTCGTCATGGCAGTTTGGTTATTACAAGGTTTTACGGGGTTACGTGCTTTTAACCATGGTCGGGATGAAACCATTATCAAAGTTCGTTTTACTGTCAAAGAAGGCTAGATTTGGGCTTTTAATCAGAAGATGTGACGACGGGGTTAATTCACTATCATTTGTTTGAGGTTGAAGTGAAATATCACGGGCAAGTGTACTTAGTATCTAAAGGTATCGGGGATGGATGGATGAAGATTCTTCATGATCCTTGTTCAAGCTTATTATCAAAAACGAAGACTTGGAAATCTAGTTATTGTTGGGTGACTTTTACCTTTTCTTTTACCACTTGGGGGAATTGGGCTCCTATCATCTCAAAATAACTATCACTTTAAGGAGTTACGTTGTAGTGCTCGATGTCACATTCAATTGTGGATTTTCAAGAGGTGATGTCGTCTTATACTTGATGGTTGGTTGGATGAAGAGTATAGAGTACTTAGAGATTCAATGGAGGATGAAGTCTCGACACCGCTCTTTGTTTCATATGTGCAAGTTTAAGTCACGAGTTCGGGTTAGTTTACTTGGGTCAAATTCATCATATTGGGTTTTCTCCATCAGTTGTCACGACAAAGAGCCTCTGAGAATGATAATGGGGTTGATTACAAGTTTTGCCAAGAGATTGAAAAGAGAGAGATTATGACGTCTGCTCACTTGATTCGGGCCTCGTACTCTAAAGAAAAGAAATGTGTGCGTTTGATCGATTATCTTCTCAAGAAGAAATCTTCTATTATGACCATTCTCATCAACATGCTTCATGCTTTTTCCATGCGCTTGACCATAAAGTGAACCGGCTACCACCGATTGTTTTCTCATTCCACTTGCTCAATTATAATGAAGATGGCGACATCATGTGCCGATTTTGTGGGAGAGAGTGTGAATAGAACATTCGGATGATTTTCACTTATTAAGTCAAGAATGGCATCTCCGTATGCAATTCTTGAGGGGGAGAAGAAGTGTGAATTTTTTGCATTGCTGATTGATATTTGAGAATTTAAATGGTCATACGGCTCGAAACTCATGTAAGAACCGAGCTTCTTATTATCGGGTCATCTTCACATGGAGTTTCTCTCTTCTAAGAGTCGTTGGTTGACATCTTCACTCGGATTGATGAGTTTATCGACAAAGTGCTTCCGGTTAATGCTTCGCGTATACATCAACATGATGATTCCGAACAATCTCTCTGTTCTTGTTTGATGTGACTGGTAGTTTGGCGTTACCATCTTGTGTGTTCATTGCGGCCTTATTGCTGATTTCCTTGATGAACATCTTTCTGTTCTTGTTTGATTGGGAGAGATTTTAGTTAAGGGGATTTGCAAGATGTAAGTTAATTGGGATGCTTTTTGGTGGGATGCTTTTTGGTGTGAGTTGAAGATGTTAATTATCTATTCCCAACCGGACAATATTGAAGAAGGTCGAGTCTGATCATTCTACATTTTTCTGCATGTTAGAAGACTAAAGGCGAGTTGCATTTGATTATCCAAAGACTTCTTCATATCACAGGCATTGTCGGTTTAGGGAGAGCACTAATTGGGGAAAGTGATATGTCGATTTAATCCCCAATTAGATTTGCTCACAATGTACTTGAAAAGTTGATTCCCACAAGAGTTCAAGTGTTCTTCTCAACAAATTTCTAGTATACGGGCTTACAATGAGTTCTTGATTACAAGTGTCAAAACCAAGAAGGAGAAAGGAGACTCACATATAAACACAAAGCGAGTAAACTTGATGAACTTAATTCTTCTAAGTGATTGAAGATATCCCGGGAAGACAAATGTTATTACCGCAGAGAAACTCAAGGTTTGACTCATGACGAGTAAACTTGATGAACTTAACTCTTCTAAGTTATTGAAGATATCCCGGTAAACAAATGTCATGACCGCAGAGAAACTCAAGGTTTTACTCATGAAGGCTTTTGTGTTATTATTCCAACGACGTGGGGGAAGAGATGGAAGAGTTAGTTTCTGAAGATGAAAGAGGTACACAAGTGTGTGATGATTTTGATTTTATCACAATCATCGTGGATAGAGATTGTGTACATTGGGGATGCTCAATTGTTTTACCCGAGGGCTTAATCTGTGATTCGAGATATAATCACTTATTCGGTGTTGACATCCGCAGAGATTGTCACCCGCAGAGATAATCGATGATTCGGCCCGCTTCTTCAATGTTATCGGTTATTCTCTCTTTGGGCATTGGTGCCGGGTTCTTGAGCTTCATACACTTTCTTGGGGAGAGAAAAGAATACATCGGGTTATTCTTTGGCTATTGAACTTAATCTGCTACTTGATGGTATAAGTTTCTTTGTCTTGGTATGTGTATTCGGGTTCGTGAGCTCTAGTCTAAGAGATTGACCGCATCAATTCAACTACTTGGGGAAGTGGTCTCTTGACACCTTTTGGAATGGATTGCTTGAGACTTGATGGAAAAGAAATTTGAGAAGATTATTTAAGTGTGGGATGAAACGTTCTTTGGTGTTCTATTGGATGATATAACCTCGAGCGAAGAATCACGGTGATTATTCTTAAAAGGAGCAACAAGTTCGATGATAATGGTGTGCTTCTTTGTGCACTGCTAAGAGAAGCTTGAAAGAAAGCTTTGAATCGCTTTCGCCTAAAGGATTTTCGGTTTGGGGAAGCGCCAAAGTCTCTCTTTCTCAAAGGCTCATGTTCTATCTTCTATTCGGAGCCACAGAAGCTTTGGTGGTGAATGTTTAAGGGATGATGACTTCTATCTTCTACAACGGGTCGCTTTCGATATCCTTATCTCGGTACATCGTATCATCATCTTCTTTAACTATATCATCTATTCTATCCTTGTAAATATTTATTCGAAAAACAAAAGAAAATAGAAAAATATAAAACCAACAAAAGAAAATAGAAAATTATAAAACCTTCAAAACCCATAAAAATCAGAAAATTTCAAAAATACCAAAAATATGTTTTCACATGACATGTCTTCTGGTATCGATAACATCTGCGGTCTTAGAAATGTCATTCAATAATGGCACGGGACCATAGATGAAGTTCGAGCAGGAGGTGTAAATATTTTTTTTCTTAACATGTCACAAACTATGGCTTACAGTTATTTCAGACTGTAACCCGCACTTCAAAATATGGCTTACAGTTATTTCAGACTGTAACCCGGGCTTAAACTATGGTTTGCTATTATTTCATATAGCAACCCGCTCTTTGATAAGGTTTTAAAAGGTACCATTTTGAGGGGTCATTTAAGTCCTTATTTGATCACTTTTGTATCCGTTATTGCTTAATATCGTTCCTTTTCACTTTTTAGGTCTCGTGAAGGCAAAATCTTTGGAATGGCACTTATTTGGACGAAAAGGCGAATATATGAAGAAAATGGCCAAAGTCGAAATCGAGACACTCACAATCATTTGAATATAGAAGGCGACGCGTCAGAGCTATTTGTGGCGCCGTCGGAGAATTATTGTGACGGTCGAACTCAAAACTCGTGTTTTCAAGAGACGGCGTCTAGTTGTGAAAGAGTAGGCCGTCGCTACTCGGGCGGCCTAGATGCGATCCGACGACGCCGGTCAAGAGGACGGCGTCACGGACATAAGGTGACGCCGTCGCAAGGTTAACGTGGCCAAGACGAAACCCTAATGGCGGCGACACGGCGGCGTCACTAAACATAAGGTGGCCGTCGCAATTGTAATCTTATATATAGAATCCGAATTTTTCGGTCTTTGTGTGGAGAGTCTTTGGGTAAAACCTAAAACCGAACCTAAGGTGTCTTGTACAAGATTTTAGGGTTTTAACCCTATCTTACACCAAGATAAGTCTTTGCTTCATTAATTCAATTATGTCTTTGATTATTTGTGTGTATGCTTGCATGTTCTCCATGTCCGCTAATTTATTTGTGTGTTTGCTTAGGAAGTATGAAACTTAATTATTGAATATTGATTGGTTGTTTCTTATCTTAGTTGATTAATGATCTAGTAATGCGATAGGTCATTCGTTGTGTACTTAATGCTTGATTCATCTTTGTGAACCTTAGAGTATGATTACCGAGTGATTGTAGGCTAAACCATCCGAAGAGCGCCTTAGAGTAGGAGTCTATAATCTCTAAGTAGATTTGTAGACAAGACCCTTTGGTAAGTTCAAAGAGTTGGGAGAAACGCATACCCTACAACTTTAGAAACACAACGCAACTAGGAATAAGACGTGACACTCAACCATCAATAGGAGATAATTAAGGAGTAATACAAACTAAGTAAACACATCTTTAAACTATCATACGAGCACACATTAATTAGACATAGACTCCCACAACCTTAGTTTAGATAATTAGATAATAGTAGAGTAATCGGTGAAATACCAACCCCCAAATCCAATACCGAGATTCGTACCTTTCCATTTTCATAAAATATAAAAGATAAAAATAATCTTCCTCAACCTTAACCTTAGCGTAGTAACTCCCTACTAGCATTCCTATTCCCCAGAGAACGATATCAATACCGTGGCTTACCCTAATTACTACACTACAACGATTAGGTTCATTTGCCTAGGGTGTTATAAAACTTGCTCAAGAAAAGGAAGTTCCTTTGACCCCGAACGACGCGTGTGGCGTTATCAAGTTTTAGGCGCCACGGGGAATAGAATAGCTAGTTAGTAGTCCACCTCGTTTAGGTTTCTTTGCTTGATTCCTATCAAGTAAATTTTTTTTTCTCATTTTTAGATTTCTCTTAGTCTATCCCCCTTCTTCGTAACCTTTGTTCGTAACCCCATCACTTTTCATCATGGAAGGTGATAACCCACTACCATTCATCAACATACCACCAAATGACCCGCCAAGAGCCCGTACTCTTGGTGAATACTCAAGACCAAGCCACTTAGGCTATAGGAACACCATTGAGCTTCCCGACCAAGCCCAAACTACGGCCTTGCGATCCGACACCATCCGGTTGGTGCAAAACGGATGTGCATTCCATGGACTTCGTTCAAGATCCAAATCGATCATCGAGGATTTCTCAAAATCGCCGATTCCATCGACCTTGATGCTACTACTCGGGAGACCACGCGCTGCGTCTCTTCCAATTCTCTCTACGGGACCAAGCTAGTAATTGGCTTGAGCGACTTCCATGGCTCCATCTCAAGTTGGGATGATCTTACTTCTCGCTTCCTTGCTCAATTTTTCCCACGGGAGAACCACTAAGCTTAGGAATGACATCTTGATGTTCCAACAACGTCAAGGTGAATCTCTCTCTGAAGCATGGACCCGATTCAAGGACTTACTTCATAAAGTCCCTCATCACGGCATTGATCTTTGGCTCCAAGTCCAAATCTTTTATGATCATGTCAACTTTCCCACTAAGCGATCCATTGACCAAGCGGCCGGTGGAAAACTTAGTGATCTCACCGCGAAGAATCATGGGAAATAATAGAGGACCTTGCCCTCTATGACAACGAAGTTAGGATGACCCCGTGAGCCGCCCAAACCGTCAAGGCAATCTCCTTGCCTCCTCCCGACCGTAGGATGATCGAACTTGAAGATCAAGTTAAATTCCTCATGAGTTCCTACAAAATCCTAAGTCCTCACGACAAGTGAATCAAATCACTCTACCTTGTGAGTTATGCGGTGGTCCCCATAACACTCGTGGATCGCTCAAGGCTCTCCGAACAAGCTTTTATGGACTACGCCTCCATACGTGCCGACGGAGCGGGAGAGAAGTGGTACACTTTCAAACCCGAACAAAACAACTTAGGAAACTCATACAACCCTCATGGAAAAATCACCCTAATCTTAAGTGGAACCAAAACTCAAGCACACCCCAAAATTCATCTAGTTCGCCTAATAGGTTCAATTCTTCTTATACCGGAACCCCACTAATCTTGAAGCAATTGCATCTCGATTTTGTCATCCCAAGAAACTCGATTGAATAAGCTTGAAGCCGATTTTAAGCAAAAGCAGGCGAGATGACAACCAAGCTTGATGCCCTCTTAAAAGCCTTCAATGAGCGGAAGTTGGAGCACTCCCAAGTGATACCATTAAGAACCCAAAAGTGAATTCGATTGCATCGACTTCACATTCCATTCACCATGGGAAAGTGCACATCCATGTCCCTCTCACCCAACGGTTCACTCGGTAAATGCTATCAAAAGGGTTCCAAGTCATCCAAGAGATACCAAGGCCCAAGCACCTTTGGTAAAGCCTACTCTGAGAAACCCGTCGACCAAGAATCCAAACCTAGTTTAGAGGAGGAGTACAAGGAACTCTATCAAGAGAAACCAATTCTTGAAGTCTTAGCTCATGCACCTTATTATAATGCTTTAAAATAAAAATATGAGTTAGAACTTAGGCTTGGGAAACATGGGTCCGCCTTTGTGCGAAACAACTTACCTAAGTTAGATGATCCCGGCTATTCACTCTTCCGTGTAGACTTGGAACTTCCAAGCCACTCGATGCTTTAGCCGATTTAGGATCATGCATCAATCTCGTTCGTTGTCCCTTCATGAAGCCTCAACCTAGGTAAAATTGAACAAACGGAAACTATCTTAGGATTAGCGGACGGTAGTATAGCACGTCCGGTTGGAATAATAAAGGACATGGTAGTACATGTAGGAGAGTTGACTCTTTTGGCCGACTTTCATGTACTCGACATGAATAAGGACCCGACATGCCCATTACTAGTTGGAAGAGGATTTTAGCTACCGCTAGTGCCATCATCGATTGTAAGATGTCCAAAATAGTGGTAGGAGAGGGAGTGCTAGGTCCGTTTACGATGTTAAAAACATACATACTATAAGGATGAGGAAATCCCACAAGAGATAGGGTTGGATAGAGAGCCTTCTCGATATGGACCTTGGATTGAGAAGAACATCATAGGCCCCAAAGACCTTTTACCTAGATAAGGCCTTTGCTAGTGCAGCAACTTTCCAAGAACAAGAATTGGCTAGGGATATAGAAGTGAACCCGTTCGAGGACGCCTTAGTATTTAGGAAGATGACCGAGTTCCTAGGAAGCTTGCCCGTTAACCTTGTCATGAATAAGTGGATAGTTGAGAAATCCGAACACATGTGGAATTGGAATAGACCGCCTAGTGATGGTAATGGAAGGTGGCACATTAGGATACAAATCTATGATCCCGATGGTGAGATGTTTGAAAAGGCATATTTAACCGAACGTACTACTAGGAACTTGAATGATAAGTTTGATCCTTACGACATTGTTGAGGATAGACTTACGATATCGATGCGTAGGAGCACGACTATGAGTCTAGCTACAAGACTCTTAAATAAAGAAAAGCGCTTAGTGGGAGGCAACCCATGCTTAATTGTTTGCTTGTTAGTGTCATATATCTTTTATTAATTGTTTATCCTCATGTTTAAATTTGTAAAATGCTTTATTTTGTTTTTAACTTCGTCTTAATTACATATAAAGGTATTTTACATAAGGGATAAGTGTAGGAGGATTACACGTTTTCAAAAGAAACGTAAACATGAGAATAACAATTAATTAAAAGATATATATGTTTGTTTGTTCGAGTCAAATGCTTGTATCGAGTCATAATGAATGTTTTGCGAAATTTTTCCAGATTCTAAAGATGTAAATTTTCCGAAATTTTTCCGAAAATCGCAGACCGCTTTTTTCGGGATAACTGACGGCGTCAGATCGCAACTGACGGCGTCGGAAGGAGTAAAACATCGATTACTTTTCTCGTTTTCGAGCTACTTATAAATTTTGGAATTTTCGGTCTTAATTTTCTTAGAAATTCAGTAAACATCCATTCCACAAGCATTATATCCTAGTTTAAATCGAGTCTTATATATATTATTACCGCCGATTTTACGCGAAGGTTTCGTTTGTTTTCTTCAAGTGTGCGAGTTTAGTTTGTCAAGAAGAAGTTACATAAGATTGGAAGGAGCTTTTCACGCATAATTCTTCTTGAAAAGAATTGAACCACCACTTTGCACGGATCCTACCGAGCTAATCGGGGAGTATTAGTTTCTTTCGTTTTAATTACCTTCTTTTATCATAACTTTGATACTTTCGGGAACATTGGGGACAATGTTCGGTTTAAGTGTAGGGAGGGAAAATAAAGCGGAACTTTGAAACTATGCTTATCCTTGACTATTTGCTTTGTCCAATTGTGATTGTGTAATAAACCATGAGAAAATGTCGGTTAGGGTAATTTTGGCACCAAATTTAAAATTTTTCATGACATATAGGAGTGGGCCATTAGTCTTAACAAAAGCGTCTCATGGATAGGAAGTTATATGACTAGCACAAAAACCCTTACCACCCAAATTCCACCCAAAATGTGAGGATCGCCTTTAGATTAGTAGGAATTAAAGCATTCATCTTTAATGCTTAGAGTGTGAACCGGTAGTATATTAGATTCTAGAACTTGTTTTGTGATGCATTCCGAGATCGCAAGTGAGGCTACACTTGTGTAGTTAGGAATAACTAAATGATAAGAGGCATTAGGATAACCCTTGTTTGATACACGTAATATAATTACTTCTTCCACATCGGTTGAGTAATTCCCCACACCCTTTGCGTTGTACTCATCTTTAGTACACGATACCCTAGTTAACCCCTCGAGCCTATCCTTTTCGCGGTTCTCGTGATATTTCGGTTTTCCGAATATCAATGAAAACATTGTTTACACCCCACCCCCAAATATACACCCAAATCGCCTTAGCCTACCCCTTATGCACTCACTTTTAGTGCAAATGTTTGTTATCACCCTAAACCCTTAGTTCAATTATCTAGTTGCTTGCATAAGTTGCTAAGTCAAGTCATATCCTTTGTATACAGTTTTGGGATGATTGGGATTCATGGGAAAAGTTAAAGTTTATGAAATGACGGGAAGGGAACGTTAAATTCAAATTCCCTTTGTTTGCGTAATAATGTACCCCAAGTGTTTTGATCTTTTCGATTCGGGTCAAATTAGTGTTAGAATAATAAAACTCAAGTGTAGGGATATGCTTATAAATCCTAGTATTTTGATGTTATCTTAGAGGATGGTAGAGTAAAAGTGTATGAAAAAAAAAAAAAAATCGAAAAAAAATAGAAAAGAGAAAAGAAAAAAAAAGTAAAAAAAAAAAAAAAAAAAAAAAAAAAACATACGGGCTACCATCCTACATCTATCCTTTAAATTTATGTTTGTTTATTTCAGTTATCTAGAGTTTAGAGTATTGAGTCTTGGCTTAGCAACGCCATTCTTCATATGCGATTAACATAAAGATTTTGACTTACCACCACTAAATAGCCTATCCCACCAAACCCTTATTTCCTACCGTAAGCCTAACATTACAACCCTTTAAAGACCTCTTTGATAGTCTTTCCTAGGTGCTTACGCCAAAGCGATGGAGGTTTGATCTATTCTCAAGCCTATGGTAATCTATGTACTAAGACCGGTTAATGAGTGTTTATCTTCCATTTCCTATATTGTTATATTTCATTTATACACCGAGAGAGATGTGAGTATCCAAACACCCCATGTGAGGTGCTAGTATGTAATTTCCGTGCTTGTTATGACTTTTATGGGCTTATATGTGTTGTGGACCGTTTTGAATTAATCTTGAATGACCCTAACTTATAAATTAATTGGCTAAAAGCACATTTGCTTGAGGACAAGCAAATAACAAGTGTAGGGATATTTGATAAGGTTTTAAAAGGTACCATTTTGAGGGTCATTTAAGTCCTTATTTGATCACTTTTGTATCCGTTATTGCTTAATATCGTTCCTTTTCACTTTTTAGGTCTCGTGAAGGCAAAATCTTGGAATGGCACTTATTTGGACGAAAAGGCGCGAATATATGAAGAAAATGGCCAAAGTCGAAATCGAGACACTCACGATCGTGAATGTAGAAGCGACGGCGTCGGGAGCTATTTGTGACGCCGTCGGAGAATTATTGTGACGGGTCGAACTCAAAACTCGTGTTTTCAAGAGACGGCGTCTAGTTGTGAAAGAGTAGGCCGTCGCTACTCGGACGGCCTAGATGCGATCCGAGCGACGTCGGTCAAGAGGACGGCGTCACGGACATAAGGTGACGCCGTCGCAAGGTTAACGTGGCCAAGACGAAACCCTAATGGCGGCGACACGACGGCGTCACTAAACATAAGGTGGCGCCGTCGCAATTGTAATCTTATATATATAATCCGAATTTTTCGGTCTTTGTGTGGAGAGTCTTTGGGTAAAACCTAAACCGAACCTAAGGTGTCTTGTACAAGATTTTAGGGTTTTAACCCTATCTTACACCAAGATAAGTCTTTGCTTCATTAATTCAATTATGTCTTTGATTATTTGTGTGTATGCTTGCATGTTCTCCATGTCCGGCTAATTTATTTGTGTGTTTGCTTAGGAAGTATGAAACTTAATTATTGAATATTGATTGGTTGTTTCTTATCTTAGTTGATTAATGATCTAGTAATGCGATAGGTCATTCGTTGTGTACTTAATGCTTGATTCATCTTTGTGAACCTTAGAGTATGATTACCGAGTGATTGTAGGCTAAACCATCCGAAGAGCGCCTTAGAGTAGGAGTCTATAATCTCTAAGTGGATTTGTAGACAAGACCCTTTGGTAAGTTCAAAGAGTTAGGGAGAAACGCATACCCTACAACTTTAGAAACACAACGCAACTAGGAATAAGACGTGACACTCAACCATCAATAGGAGATAATTAAGGAGTAATACAAACTAAGTAAACACATCTTTAAACTATCATACGAGCACACATTAATTAGACATAGACTCCCACAACCTTAGTTTAGATAATTAGATAATAGTAGAGTAATCGGTGAAATACCAACCCCCAAATCCAATACCCGAGATTCGTACCTTTCCATTTTCATAAAATATAAAAGAAAAAAAATAATCTTCCTCAACCTTAACCTTAGCGTAGTAACTCCTACTAGCATTCCTATTCCCTAGAGAACGATATCAATACCGTGGCTTACCCTAATTACTACACTACAACGATTAGGTTCACTGCCTAGGGTGTTATAAAACTTGCTCGAAGAAAAGGAAGTTCCTTTGACCCCGAACGACGCGTGTAGCGTTATCACTCTTCAAGAAAGGAAAGTGCTACGCTAAACCATTTTTCAAATATTTCGTGCACTTATCCTAAAAACAAAACAAGGAAAGTATGTCGAAGGACTGCTGTTCCTACACAAATGTTTTTCCGTCTAAAATTCTTCCGAAAAATATTTGGTGTTTCAAAAAATGGTGGAAAATGAGGTGCTTGTAAATCTATCAGATTCAGAGTTTTTGTGAAAATTGAAAATTCAATCAATGACTTCAGCTCTTTTAATCTTTTCGGAAAATAAGTCATTGATTGAGGGGGAGAATGTTTTCAAATTTATATCATCTAACGGACTTTCTTAATTATCCTACGTGCTTATCTGAAAAAATATAATTGCCTATGTTGAAGGACTAGGTTTCTAGGATATGATTGTTAGGTTTAGATGATTAGAGTTTGAAAACACATTATTCCCATACCTTACATGATCGATTGATATGTTGGATTGACTTTTATTAGTCCATTGTTGTTTGGGTGTTGTCGACCACCATATATTTGTATGTGTGTTCACTAACATATGCAGGTATATTGGTATATAAGAATGTTCCCGATCCGGATCCCACAAATGAACATGATTGGATGCCGCAAGGAAAGGGTAACGATATCTTGGGTTGACAAATGAAGAAACGAGCTTAATTAGACTTCAATGGAGAGTTGGCATAAATGCAACGTAAGAGGTATCACCGCATCGCAGATGGTTTTCTTCTAAGTGATTGAAGAAACGGAGCTTAATTTGACCTCGGTTGGCATTCAAAATGCAACATAAGAAGAAGTCTCACCGCATCTGCAGACGGTTTTTCTTCCAAGCCCTACAAAGAACAATGTAAGCTTCTCAACCACTTAATATATATTTGTGCAGGATACCATTTTTTTAAACAATTTTGAAAAATTTGATTAAATTGTTTTGAAAATGGGAAAATATTGTTCTGAAAATTAATTGGACTTAATCTTGAAAATCACCGGACTTCATTTTATCAAAACTTAAGTCACTCAATTATCGACTTCGGTCATCAATTGAGGGGGAGAGTGATTTTAAATTAAATATTTTCAAATGATATTTCTTCACAAAAAGTCTGTTTGTACAAAATAAATGGTGATCTAAAGATTTAATGTTATGTCATGGTATGATTTTCTTTAAAACTCAAAGATCTGTCAAAATGAAATTTTTTCTGTTCTTGTTTGATTGTGAAATTGTTTTATTTTACTTAAAGATCTCTTAAAAACTATCATACCTGACACTAACAATCTTTAATGTCTAAATCGGTCCTTATCATCATTTTTCAAAATTAAATCTTGCCACGTCTTTCCCTAAAACTTTCTAAATGATTTAAATCAATCGGGATCCAAAACCCTAATTGGTTTGAAATTTTTGATCAAGGGAGAGATCGTGATTTAAATCTCAAATCTGTTTTAAGGGAATTGGTTTTAGTCCTTTATAGGCACTCCTGCCTCCATGTGCCAAATGATTTCAAATATACAATGCACATGTTGAGGAGGAGGATTTATCCAAAAACCAGATGAGTATTTAAACAAGGCCACATTTTCTCCCATGTTTTCTAAACCTAATTAAATCACTTGGGATCCAAAATCTCAAAGGATTTGATATTTTTGATCGGGGGAGAATTTGTGATTTAATAATGAAATTTGATAAAAATGATCGTTTTGATTCGGTTATGCAGTCGCTCTCTCATATGTGCTAAAAGTTTTCGAATCTCGAAGCATATATTGAGGGGAGCATTTTATAAGAAAAGAAACTATCGAGGTGCAAATGCTTTTATGTTTTAACATAAAGTACCTTCATTGAGTTTTTCAATTGGTTTTCTTAATGGATTTTGTGTTCGTGGATGTGCTTCAAAAGAACTCTTGCCTCTATGTGTTAAAATGATTTCTCTTATCCTATGCACATATTGAGGGGGAGAATTTTACCAAGAAAATCAAATGGCTTTTTCGTATGAAAATTGTGATCAAAGAAAATATTTCAAAGTCCTCTTGCCTTCTTGTGCTAAACAATTTCTAAATCATACGCACATGTTGAGGGGGAGATTTTCTAAATGATCAAAACTATTAGGGTACAAAATGCTTTGATCCCGTATCACAAGTACCTTGATTGTTTTTCCAAATGATTTTTCAATTGGTTTCACGGAAGAATGAACTGCACTCAAAAGACCGACCATTTTACTTTATGCATGGTGTTATAAGGATGGTTAGGTTAGGTATTCGTTCCCACGATCCCACCAGAGTCGGAGGATCTACCGAGGACAATCCACTAGATAGTGTAGAGTCCTTAGGTATGATGAAAAAATGAGAAAAGTGAGATTTGGGAAGAGTGCCGATCGAGATAGAGCTAGAACTGGAATAAACCCAACAAGGTTCTAGTAATGAAGTCTCGGTAAGCTTGAAGGGGTTGAAGAATGAAAAAGAAATGAATGAAAAAGGGTGAAAAGAAATAGCCCTCCATCAATTCAACCTTAGGGCGATGAACGGGTTCAATACATATGCTACCGGTGGTTACTAAGGTAACGCCGGTATTGAAGACAAGGCGTCATGGACCCAAAGGCCGACCGCACTAAACTTCCCAAACTACTCAAGTTCCTCTTAAAAGGGCTTGTTTCATTCTCACGGGAACCGACATTATCTATCGACTTTCTCTTATAGATTGTTGATATTGAAGAAGGAGACCCTCTCCCTAGTCTCCGTGAAAGGAACCAAAATGCACTATTGAGTCTAGAGCCAAGAGATCATCCACAATATCTCGTTAGGACACTAAATTCTTGAAGACTTCTTTGTTTCACACAATGTGGAAAGTAAGTACATATTATGAGTCCCACGCATTATCCTTGTGGTATTGCCAGAACATCCGAGTGATATGAAAATATTCACGATGAAGATGGAAATCCTTCTAGAGCCAACATCAAACAAGCTCTTGGTGGGTGACATGTGAGATCTTCTCGTAAGATCAAGCTTGTGACAACTGGATAGAAACAATGGGGCGATTCAATCTTGAATCAACCTTGGTCCAGGAATGGAATTGACGAATGCTTTTGGAAAAACCATTCGATGTGCAAACCTTCTTTTCTCTAGCACGTCGAATGTGTACTTATGTTTTCAAATTCAAAAAGTATCTCTGATTGAAAAATACTTTTAGAAAAACCGTTCGATGTGCGAATCTCTTCTTTTCGCTAGCACGTCGAATGTGTACTCATTCTCTAATACAAAAAGTATTTTGATTGAAAAATTGATCTTTCTCATAAAACCTTCGTCGTATTGCAAAACTCTTTCTTCAAGCAATATGCGATTGTTTTTCAAATCATTTTCATCAATCGGTGAATCTCAATTTGTTTGGTTCACTCACTCCGTGTTGTCTTCTTTTAGATGTTCCGGTTTGAGAACGGCTAGAACAAATGCGAAACCACATCAAGGAGATTCTTAGGAATCCTACCGATCACAAAGATATTATCTTGATCAACGGGAACCGTGGGCGTGTACCTCAATTCAACGAAAGTGGTCAAAGACACTTTCGTGTGTTTTATTGCTAATCGTTGTTTGCGGTACATTTGACGGTTGCGGTGATCGTAATTGAGGCATCAATCCAAAGCCGCATGCTCACAAAGATCCTCACTTAATTTGAAGAATTCATGATGGTGCATATCTACGAACACGGCTCGATATTTCTATACTATGCTTCGCTTTGCACGCCGCAAATATCATGAACCAATGAAGGCTTCCGCTACTCGATGGAAAGATGTCATGATTCAAAAGTGTGAGCATGTCGGTCCAAAAGTCACAACTTCACATGATGGCAACACAATAAAGGGTGATCCGAGATTTCTTGTGGTGATGATCTCAATGAAAGCTCGAAGATCATCAAAGATGTGGATCGGTTAAAGGCCTCCACTAAAAGTACAAATCTATGCGGACTTTGAAGAATCATTGCTAAAGCACAAAGATTGCGAAATGAAGAATTCAAGTCTACGAGCTCAAGACGAAGTTAGAATAGAATGCTAGGATTCGAAATGTAAAACATGGGGTGACCTCCCTTAGGGGGAGATTGTTAGGAATTAGAAAATTCCATAGTGAAGTGTCGGTCACCCCAAATATTATCTAGCATAAGTTAGCTCGTAGATTTGTCGTTAGTTACGTTATTTATTGTTTTATTAGTTAGTTATTAGTCTAGTTTAGTTTAGAGTAACACCGTGGAGGAAGGACGGGTCTTTACCCACTGTATCCCTGATCCACAGGCCGATAGGAGGTCGGGTTTGTTTGTAACTATAAATACCCCTTCCATCCATGGAAGGGGTGGTGCTTTCAATCTAATATTCTACATTTTGTGAAGTAACTCTCTACCAAGAAAACACCCAACTCTCTAACTTTCTCTCTCTAATGGCAAACATGTATTTTGATCTCCCAAGACCACCCGAATCATCAACACAATAAAAATAACGATCCTACAATTATTTTGCCTTCTTGAGGACTGATAAAATCTGTTTTGACCAAAATTATTCCAAAAAGGTTTAGCGGTACTGTTTTGAAAAGGTTTTGCGAAGTATTGCTTGTTGAGCAATACTTTGGTTTAAAGGTCTTGCTTGATTTTGAACATTGTTTTAACGGTTTCTTTGGGTTTCTCGGACCTAGATTGAGCAACAAGCTTCTTCCTAAACTCTAGGCCGTCTACTCCATAACGAGAAACATCAGGCCTAGAGGGTTGATGACTAATGGGATGAGGAACGACATGATAACCATTGTCTTTCTTATATTTAGTAGGTGGTTCACTTATTGATCCCTCATTACTAGATGTATCTACATAGTTAATGAGCTCATCATCACTAGTGGTTATGTCCTCAAAAACACCATCATCACGATCACTAGTTTGGTTTTCATCTATGTTACTAAAGTCCATTCCAAATCCTAAGCATGTTCTAATGTAAGCCCTTCTGCATTTTTCAACATAAGCAACATGGGACAAGCGGACTCTCCCAAGCAACAAACTTAGCTAACAAATCATCTCTTTCCTTAGTTAATTTCTCAATTTCAACAATTTAACAGTTTAGTTTCCATTCACTAAGTTTTAACGGTAATCCTGTTGTTCATACTTTTCATTGCCATTTCATTATTTTCATGTGTTAAGATTTTAGCTTCTATAGACTCTAAAGTGATTTGATAACTCGCTACCTCGGACCTAGCCCTAATACAATTATCTCTTTCAATCACATAATTGTTAAGCGGTTTAGATAAAACTCATAACGGTTTGAGCATACCTCGTAGATAGGAGGCGGAGTTGGTGAAGTAGCCACCATAGCAAGAAGAATAGGATCATCTTCACTTTCTTTGCTCCAATCAAATCCTCCAAAGCCATCATCGATTCCAAAGCGGCATGTTCGATTCTTCATCAAAAGCGATGCTCTAGTCCAAAGCTTCCACTGTGTCTTCAATGCATCTTCCATTTGCTACCATACATGAAGTCACGGTTCATCATCAAATTCTTCACTCGGTCAACTTCGATAACTTCTCTTGAGCAACCAAAGCCTTTGTTTCGATTATTGGAATTTCCTTGAGCTCAAGTTTAGGCTTCTCGGAAGTTACATTTGCTTGATACTTAGCAACTGCACTCCTTGCAAAGTGACCGGTCTTTTGACAATTGAAGCATTCAATTTTAGATTTGTCAAAGTTATTCCTTCTTTTGGTTTGAAGTCAATACTTTTGCTGTCTTCTTCATGTACTTTTGATCCTTGCGTTGATCATAGCAACTTGCCACGATATCAATTTCTTCAAGTGCATCTTCTTCAATCTGTGCTAGATCCTCTTCATAAGTAACAAGTAAGCTTGCTTGTTGTGCAAAGAAGGAGCACACAACTTCATCCGAGTGCAAAGTGGTAGATGGTGGGGCTGCTTGAGCATATGATGAGGATTGTAAACAATGAGACTTTGAGAAACAAGATTTGAGGAGAAGCGATACTTTTGAAGTCTTGTTCTTCTTTTCGATGATAGAAAAGCAATACTATGAGATTTGGAATTTGGTTGACCACTCATCTCATGTTCATACACCTTCGATTGATGATAGAGATCATCAAAGTCCATAACATCCAATCCTTGTTGTCCTCCGATCATAGTAGCAATCACATGCCATGTAGATGGCAAACTCCTTAGAAACTTCAAATTAGCATCCTAAACTCGATACTTGTGCCTTGTATAACTCCAACATGTTGAGGAGATTACGAAACCTATCATATGCGACATCAAGACTCTCTCTTCTCCCACTGTGAAAGTTTCAAACCGTTGTTTGACAGAGTTTCGTGCATCTTCTTAGAGGCTTCATTCCTCCAAATCTGGTCTTGAGAGCAGCCCAGAGTGCTTAGCATCTTTAGCATCATGAAACTTGAGAAGATGACCATCCGGAATGGCGGACAAGAGAATGTTTAGAGCCTTCTCTTGATTCCTTAGGGTTCTTCTTGGTAAGATCGCCTTTGGTCTCAGAGGTTGTCCAGAACAACAATGGGATCCAAACTACTTCATTCCCATTCACAATTACATTCCATAAAGCATGGTCTCAGAATGACAATATCTTGCCTCATCTTCATGCACCGTAGATCATATTCTCCTTCTTGATTATTGGAATTACGAGTGAGGTGATTGAGGGTGGTGGAACAACTTCACGACATCTTGAATATTGTTGAAGTAGGGTTTCTTCCTAGTCGAGTTTCCACACAAGCTCGATACCACTTGTTGGATCGATATACTTTAATCAAACTAACTTAACTAGCTTGTTAAGGTTTAATAACCTCGGATAAATCCTAAGTTATTAACAAAGAAACACCGAGCAATCTTTATCAAGTGCGAATTTACTTAACAAAGCTAAGAAGAATAACTTTATTATAAACTCTAAATCGCTTATTATGCGAGATACTCTAATACAACTCTAAGATAATCGAACTTTTCTCTAAAACACTAATTCGTAAACTCTAAAACTCTTTTTACGAAATCGTACTCTAATGCCAATCTAGGAGTCCTTTTATAGGCTCAAGGATATCCTAGTCGGTTTACAATTGATAACCTTGTACGACAAGTAATCTAAACATGGAATACAATTCTTTCCATAAACGAATATAACAGTTCTTTTGTTCTAGCAAGATGCTTTGACTTTATCTTGCGAAGACTTTGACTCTGTCTTTAGCGATACTTTGACTATTTGACTTCTTCCAGTTCTTTGCGACTTACGGTACTTTCATATCTTGATACTTTCATATCCCAACGAAGCTCACTGAAGCACCAATTCTAGTTGCCCCGATTGGGAATTACCATTTGAGCTTATGTGCGACGCATGTTTATTTCGCCATAGGTGCCGTTTTGGGGCAACGAAAATCAAAACATTTCCGACCTATACATTATGCTAGCAAAACTTTGATCAAGCTCAAGCACATTACACTACAACGGAGAAAGAATTACTAGCCGTGGTGTATGCTTTCGAAGTTTCGCCATACTTAATTTTGTCCAAAAGCATAGTGTATACGGATCACTCGGCTCAAATATCTTTTGCTAAGCAAGATGCAAAGCCGAGATTGCTCAGATGGGTTCTCCTCCTACAAGAATTTGATATCATTATCCGTGATAAAAAAGGAGCGGAGAACCTAGCGGTGATCATCTCTCGTCTTGAAAATCCACATCAAGGTGTGCTCGAGAAAAGGAAATAAATGAAACGTTTCCTCTCAAGACTCTTAATGTGGTATCTCATCATGAAAATTGAGTACCCCATGGTTTGCCGACTTTGCAAACTATCATGCGGGTAACTTTGTTGTGAAAGGGATGTCGTCCCAACAAAAGAACAAATTTTTCAAAGATGTTAAGCATTATTTCCGGACGACCCTACTTGTTTAAGGTTTGTGCGGATCAAGTCATCCGACGGTGTGTTCACGCCAAGAAGTCGAAATCCTCAAGGCTTGTCATAATGGACCCACGGGGGGACATCATGGCCCTAACTACACCGCCAAGAAGGTGTTTGATTCCGGTTTCTATTGGCCCACGATTTACAAAGATGCCCATGACCTCGTCAAATCTTGCGACTCTTGCCAACGTCATAGCAACATCTCTAAAAGAGATGAAATGCCTCAAAATGCCATTCAAGTGTGCGAGATCTTTGACGTTTGGGGCATCGATTTTATGGGGCCGTTCCCGTTTTATCGAGGGAACAAGTATATACTCGTGGCGGTCGATTATTTGTCCAAATGGGTAGAGGCGAAAGCGCTACCCACCAACGACGCCCGAGTAGTTGTGAAATTCTTGAAGTCTCGTTTACCCGTTTGAACTCCCGTGCCATCATTAGTGATCGCGGTGCGCACTTTGCAACGACCAATTCGCAAAGTCATGCTTAAATCGGTGTCACTCACCGTCTTTCTACTGCGTATCACCCACAAACTAGTGGGCAAGTGGAAGTTTCAATCGTGGTTTGAAAAGAATTTTGGAAAGGACCGTGGGTGAAAACCGTGCCTCTTGGTCGGACAAACTTGAAGATGCACTTTGGGCCTTCCGCACAGCTTACAAAACACCCATCGGTGTACTCCTTACAAGCTTGTGTACGGAAAGGCGTGTCATCTCCGATCGAGCTCGAGCACAAAGCCTATTGGGCCTTGAAACATGCCAATTTTGACATCAAGTCCGCGGGTGATCATCGAAAGTTCAACTCAATGAATTAAATGAACTCCGTGATCAAGCTTACGAGAACTCATTGATCTACAAAGAAAAGACAAAGAAGATCCATGACTCAAAAATCAAGAACCGCGTTTTCAACGTGGGTGACGAGTCCTTCTTTTCAATTCTAGATTGAAAATCTTCTCGGGGAAGCTTAAGACCCGTTGGACCGGTCCATTCATCGTTGCCAAAGTTTTTCCATATGGCACCGTCGAGTTATCTCAAACCGACGGACCAAACTTCAAGGTGAATGGACATAGGTTGAAGCATTATTTTGGAGAGGACATTCCACTTGTGGTTGTCCCGGATCTACAAACTTTCCCATGAACAAATGAATGCGGGGATCGAGTCAAGCTAGCGACTCGGGAATCAAAAACAGTGGCACACTATATGGGTTTTCACCGTATTTGACTTCTTTCTACTTTCTACCACCCTAGTGTGGGGAGTTGCCCATTGTTGTATATAAAGTTTTCTAAAAAATAATAATAAAAATAAAAATAAAAATAAAAAAATAAAAATTTCAAATAATGGCCGTAGTATTTCCCTTTTCGTTCTATGTTTCGGCATAACCACGGTACTTTGAATATTGAGGGCAATATTCATTTCTAGTGTGGGGAATTCTCACGAATTTTATCATGTAATTATACCACCCTATTCCCCATTTTGGCCAAATTTTTTTTTGGAGTAAGTGTTTTGCACTTACTCACTTATAGTTATCGATCCGCCATGTCTAATAAACAAAAGGATTGGCTAATCCGAGAGCAAATGGCTCTTGGTACAGATATCTCAAATCCGTTGACGGCTTGCAATTTGCCCAAAATTGTATGGTGTTATTTCACCATATCTTTAATTAGTGAAGAGTTGGCTAGCTCGCAAGTTTATGGCTTGTGGTAAAGGCGGTTGGAAAACCATAATTGGTAATCGACTCACCAAAGATATTTTATCTAAGAGTTGGCTAGTCCGAAGCAAACGGCTCGGTAAAGACAAATCAAAACCGTTGAAAGTCGGTGATTTGCTCAAAATCATTTGGTTATCATTGTACCAAGGTTCTTACTTGAATCAAACAATTGGCTACTCCGAAGTAATGGCTTTTGGTAAAGAGATTCAAATCCATTAAGTTTTCTCAAAAGATTGCTAGGACTAGCAATAGTTTAGTGTGGGGATTGATGAGTGTGTAAATCTCATCATTTTGGTCAATCTGAATCGCAAAACATTTAAAACACTCGAAATGCATCAAAATACCGAAAATATCCCAAAATTGTATTTTATATGTTTCGGATGCAAAATGTTTAAAATCGGATGAAAAACGAGCTAAGTTTGCATAATTGGCGCTTCGGTCCCTCAACTTTCAAATCTTGACAAAATCGGTCCACGAGCATTTGTTTTGAAATAAAATTCAACCCAAGTCCTTTCAAAATCAAAATTTATCAAAATGATCCTTGGGTAAAAGTTTGGAGAATTTACAAGTTTGGTCCTTCAAGTTTCAAAATTGGCAAAATAGTCCTTGGAAGTTTAAAATGGAAAATTATCTTTTATGGTCCTTGTACTAATGAAACTTGGCATGTTTGGCCCTTTTGAGAAGTTTGGGAAAGTTACAATTTCAGTCCTCAAAATCGAAATTACAAGAATGGTCCTTGTGATTAAAATACCAAACCCTCGAACCCCACTTCCACTGACCCCTTCCATTGAACCCTTAACCAATAATAAAACGACCCGACCTTTCTTTCTTCTTTACCTTTTCCTCCAAAACCCACCTTCTTCCCGCTTTCTCCAACCCAGAAAACTCACCCATTATCCAGATTCCTTCGCCCCAAACACTCAACCTTCACACCATCCTATTAACCGCTTTTCCCCAAATCCCAAACCCACTATGCTCCCTCACCCTTCCCCAAGATGTGCCAAGTTGGCAATCCTTGTCAAAAAGACACCAACAGATGGCTCTGATTGCTTCTAAGTTGTACCTACTTAATCAATGGCCAGGATTGATGGGAGAAAGCACACATGTGGAGCTTGACTGATTTCCCTCACTGAAGAAACACAAAGAGAATATAGAAGACCCCATTAGCTTAGTAGTATAAATAGTTCTCTTGTAGCCATTGATAAGGCACCCTAGCTTTTAGTTTTAAAAATCAGTTTCGTTTTTCAGTTGTAAACTTTTCTTTAATTAATGAAAAAGCTGCTTTTTTACATTTCTATCTTATTTATGCTTACTACTAAAGTGTTTTCTCTAGTATTTTAGTTGTGTTTCAACAAGTAATCATCCTTATTTAAGAGCTTTTCGTGAAAATCTTCTAAGTTTCAGTATTTGAAAAGTCAGTTTTAAGCAAATTGTCCATAAGGGACTGTTTGGATGTAAACAAGTTGTGGGTCAAAACCATTTTTTTACCCACTTTGACAACTGAAGTCAAACGTATTTTAAGTATACAGGACAAGTGGTTTGAGTTAGAAACGAGTTTTACAAGTTTTCAAAGGTTTTAAGGTTTCTTTGGTTTCCAAAACATTGAGTTCTGTCACAGATTCTCCTTAGCAGTTTAACCAAGTTTTAGGTGAGATAAAAAATTATAAAAATTAAAAATAGTAAGTTCAGTTGCTTGTTAATCTTGTGTCAAAAGAGAAAAATCAAAAAAATGTTTTAGTGGAGTCCATTGGTGGGTGAAAGTTGGTGAATTGGGTGAACTTACTGCATGCATACTCCCTGCCTCAACAACCCTATTTGCGACTTATTTATAAGTCGTAGATAGCTTATTCGGGTCGAGCATGGGGGCAAAAGCAAGATGGGTTGGAGGACTCCTTAGGCTCGGAAGCACGTGAAGCTATATCCCCTAGCTTATCCAAAATAAGCTCATAAGGTACCCACTCTCCTTTGTTTTCTTCACGATCTACCATTGCGACTTTTCACCTTGTTTTAGTGCTTATCCAAGTTTAACTTGTGCTTATTTAGATCTTTTAGATAATAATTAGTATAATTAATTTACGTTTAGTTTAGTTTACGCTTATTGTACCCATTTAGTGCTTATTTCACCATTTTAGAAGTTTAGGATCCCCACTAGTGTAGCTTATTTGCCAACCGATCTTCCCCTTATTTAGTCATTATCGACTTATTTTGATAGATTATCTCATGTCCTAGCTTATTCCCGAACCTCACCGCTTATTTGTCAATTTTTCTTTGCCTATAGATCGCTTGTTCTTGCTTACTTTGACGCTTAATGTTAAGGAGTGTTTGTTTGGTTGCGAGTGTCCAAAACAAATGAACTAATAAGTCATATCGACTTATTGGGGTGTTTCATAAGTTCGGTTTTCATAAAATTCTCATCTTTGATTGCCCTTTGATTCTCAAAAGCCAATCCAAAAAAATGTTTCAAAAAGCGGCTTGGTGGGACTTGAACCCACGCCACCGAGCTCACACACACACATCTTACCAACGCCACTGGGACTTGTCTCGTTGGGATTTACACAAACAAACCTCTTAAGCCTCAAGAATGGTTTATTCTTTAAGCCCTTTTCAGCTTATTTAGTGCTTATTTTCAAAAGCAACCACCACTTTTTGCAATTTTCTTAGAACCAGCATAACTCAAAGTACTTTTTGGGATTTTTCCAGATTTTTCTTAAAATGTTTATTAATTTTTAGTCATTTAATTAGAGTAAATTAGTTTTTAATTCATAGAAATTAATTTAAAAGTCAAAAAATACCCGGTCTTTTTCTAAAATTATTTTTTAGTCAATTAGGACGTAGGAAAATTGATTTCACACCCGTAGCCCTTAAATTGCAAAATTTTTACGTTTATGGCTCGGGTCGTTCCCGATTTTTCACGTTTTTACGTTTTAGCACCCTAGGACTTAGTTTAGCTTCGTTTTATCATTCCTTAGGCTTAGTAATAGTTAATTTGTAGTTTCTTAGGTTCCCTTGTCTTAATTACTTTCCGTTAATTAATTTGTAGATAACGTAATTCAAACCAAACAAATAATCAAAACCAATTCAAGTTCAAATCACGAAACTCAACGAATCCTTCCATTCACACCTCGTTGGGACACGACCCGGAAATCACTTTTCCGGGTTCACTTTATCACACCCGTGAGATTTGGCGCGTTAACCCTTTTCCTAAAAGGTTAATTTGTCGGGTTTCTGGTTAATTTGATATATTGATATTGTGTTTATTTCACCACACTCACAAAAGACGAATCAATCACGCACGTCGGTAGGGTGGAATCTACTATGAAACATAGATGGCATTAATAATCTTCGTGTGGAGTAGATTTCGTTGTAATATTGAAAACATTTGTTGTTGTCTTGTTTAATGTTTTAACGTCTAATGTTTTATTGTATTGTTTAATTAAATGAAACAATACACAAATAAATACACTATACATATAAAAACACTACACAAATTAAATATACCACACAAATAAATACACTATACATATAAAAACACTACACAAATTAAATATACCACACAAAATAAACACTACACAATTAAATAAAATAAAAAAACAAAAAAAAACAAAAAAAAATGAAAATGGTACCTGCTTTTGTACGGACAGGCGGGCCCCATGCCTGTGGGGTGTCTGGCTTGTGTTTTGTGGGGTGCCGCAATATCTCAGCCCTACTTTTTATGTCTCTTTCTAGTTGCGAATTATGGAGTCAACTACCCCGAACGCATACAAATGAATTATGTAAGATATAATTATGCTAATCATTTACTTCCCATATCAATATCCACTTCGAGTTGCCTTAAATGACACTGCAATAAACGTCGACCCAGTGGTTAGAAAACATATACGTGAGTACAAAAGGAGAGAAAACCAATGGCTTGTATTCCCTTATTATGTGACAATGTTTATTAACTAAGTTGTCCTGAGTTCAGGTCTTGTATAAAGATGATTTTAACTTGAGCATTTTTTTCAAAAAGAATTTATTTTGGGAGGGCCGAATCGGAGATTTGTTTGTAACCTCAACTAAATTACCCCTAAAACCTATTATATTTACATTAGGTGCCGCAAATTTTGATTTTTTTCATGCCTGTCACCACACCTTAGTTGTAAGAATGAAACTAGTGCTTGCATTCACGATATCCAATTAAATCAAAAATATACTTAGTTGTAAGAATATCAAAGTGACCGTTTTACTATCCTGCCTGTCACCACACCTTATTTTATCATCTTCTTCAATGATTTTTGCGACACCGCGTTAATTTACGACGGCTAACATCATTTCAACACAAATTGTCAAAGTAAAGATAAGTCGTGAATGAAACTAGTGCTTGCATTCACGATATCCAATTTCCTTCGAAACTCGCCTATTCAAATTTCCTATCGTACAAATCCTAAAATTCGATATAACACGTACAAAAAAGTGTGAAATTGTGAACATGCTAGAAGAACTTTTTTTACAAGGCAGAATATATAAAGAAGAAAGATTACAAACTATTGATAAAGATCTTGAACTAGCTATAAGAAACGTTGAAGATGTGATCTCGAAGCTAACATATACGTGGTCCAGTCTCAATCTCTCTGTGAATTCTAGTCGCTTAAATTAAGTTACAAACCATTATGAAATCAAGTAGTTTAAAGTAGTGAACATGCTAGGAGAAATGACAAGACGAGTTCTACAATTCAAACTGTTATCAAATAGTTCAAATTAGAAATAGGTTTACAAAAGCATCATTCAAACTGTTAGCAAAGGGTAAGCATCAATGGTGGTTCATTCAAATTCGAAATTCACGTAGAGGCGAAGACAGGAGGCGGGGCAGGGTGGGCATGTGCTCTCTAGCGAAAAAAATTATAGTGTAAATTTTTAAACACAGATAGCTATTTTTGTAAGTTTTCCTTAACGAACCGAGTTGTATTGTAGTTTATAATAATTATCAAAGTTTTTCAACTTTCTGGCCCCTGCATTCACGAGAGGTCATTTTGTAAGTCGCATATTTTTTTTATGGAAGGGTACATATAGGTATGAGGTGGCGTTTTGGAAGATTGTGCAAAAAATGTTGGAAAGGAATACATGTCAAAACATATAAATTTAACGTGTGTAGTAAACAATTCGTGTACATATCATCACCTTTCACTATACAAGAGAATTAGTTTTGTAATAAAAAAAAGAATTACTTGTTTGTCTTCCACTGTTATGTAAATCCAAATTAATTTATCAAATATAAATATAAAAGGTTATTCACCAAACAACAAAATATAAAAAGTAGGACTTCACTTGATTCAGCCCATTGGATCATATGGGCCAGTAGTGCAAAAGCTTGTCAGTTGTCATCATACAAATTGGCTCATTTTCAAATAGTTAGCAGATGATATGAAATATTATTCATAGAATGTAGATCATAGAACATGGGGATATTGGCCATTTTTTGGATATAGTATACATGTACAACACATGTTTAGATGCAGAGTAAGGTGTATTAAATACGAGTATACGAGTGATATTAGCAAAAGCTACTAGATACTTATTTAACTTTTATAATTATCAGTATACTTATCATGCTTACCACTTGGTACTAAATTAACATTCGTATACTCGTATCTAATACACCTTACTCTGCATCTAAATATGTGTTGTCCATGTATACTATATCCCAAAAAATGGCCAATATCCCAATGTTCTATGATCTACATTCTATGAATAAGAGTAGTGCTATTTAGGTCTAAAATGCATGCCTAGAAACATGTCTAATCCACTAATTATATGACACGTGTATTATACATCTTCTCTATCCAAATTCTCACCAATTATTTTGCACATTATGTTCGATGTAACTTGTTGTGTTCAAATTTCCTCCATTTGTGAGGCGTGAAATGTTATCTCTGTTCAAAAAAAAAAAAAAAAAAATCATTAGACACATAAGTAGGCTTACTAATAGACATAACAATCATTTTTCATATAATAATACTACTAATACTTTCAGTTTTCAAACCAAACAGCAGGCAGCTCTTCGTAAAACTAAGAAATGGTATTTCATAATGCATGCAGTCCATGGTTCTCCACCAATAGGCCCAAAAACCATTTCCAGCCCACATTGCCAACTTAGACCCCTAGTTATAAATATGTTTTGATTCCAAAGTCTCCAGAGTTTGTTAAAAAAATCAAATGTTCTGTGATTGTTTTGTTACATATGAAGAAAAATAAGTCTTTCTTATTATTATTTAAAATTTACTTAAATGAGAACTATAAAATGGTTACAGATTGATTTGAAGATAAAGTTCTATTTTACTCTTATATTGGAATGAATAGAAATATAGAATATCTCGTCTATCAGAAAACCTTTCGTGGGAAATAAGATGTTCAACTTGATTTTTTTCATTATTCTACAACTTGATTTTGCTTTATAGTTTTCCACAGATGGAGAAATCACAAATTATGATCAGATATTAAAATGAAGATACATTGTATCTAATGAGAATATTTTGCAAGTTCTTGCACTGAAGTTGATTGTAATTGATTATGTCGTTAATAAATGCGTGATGTCAATCTTAAAATAATTGTCTATAAAAGGCAATGAATACTTGCTTCATTCTCCATCTCATCCTTCAAAACACATAGCAAAGTCTCCTAAAGGTGTTGTGATTTATTTAGAGAGTTGGTGTAATATCTCCTAATTACAAGAGATACAAATGTGTTTATCCTTCTAATAAGAGAGAATGTATAACTCATAATTTCTACATAGTAAAACGTATCTTTCCTTACCCGTGGTTTTTTACCCTATTGGTGTTTCCCACGTTAAATCCATGTGTCGTTTTTTTATTGTATTTCTTATTTTAGTTGTGGGTTTGCTTCAATCTTGTGTCACTTTTCTCAACAAGTGGTATCAAGAGCTAAGGTTGGTTGTGTGTATAGTTATTTATCGTATGCTCTGTGGTTTCCACTAATAAATGGACCCTCCACATCAAAAAATAAGTAAGATTATACTCACTCAAAAGGTGTTCACATTATTATTAAAAATAATATTTTTGTCGAAAAGTAGATTGTGATTGTAGCAATGCTTGAAATTTGAAATCGAACAATTCAATGAGAATAATTTCTCGTTGTGAAAATTAAAAATGAAGGCTATCCTTAGAAAGAATAAATATTTAGCGGCAATTGATGAAAGGCCAGATGAGGTCATGGATAACAGTAAATGGGACGAGATGGACGGAAGCTATTGCAAATCTTTGTCTTTGAGTTGTAAAATACAGCCATAAGAACGTGCTGAAATTCTACTTCAAAGTTTACCTGACTCATATGACCAGCTTATCATCAACTTAACCAATAATGTTCTTTCAGACTATATATTCTTTGATAATGTTACAGCCGCCATTCTGGAAGAGGAAAATAGGCGCAACAACACGGAGGGTAGGCAAACCTGTTCAAGACTGGTGGAGGCTTTGGTGGTGACGAGAGGGAGTTCAATGGAACCTGGCTCCAGTGGGAGTCACAATCATGGTAAATCTAAAATAGGAAGGAAGAATAAATTTAAATGCTACAAATGTGGCAAGTTGGGTCACTTTAAGAAAGATTTTCGGGGTTTAAATACTTCTAATCCTCAGAGAAATTTCGCTAACACTTCAGAAAATGGTAATGCTCTGTGTTGTGAAGCAGCGGTTGCAAATGAAGGCAGGAAGATGTTTGCATATGTATGGTTGGTCAATACGGGAGCTAATTTTCATATGACCGCAAGAAGAGAATGGTTTCATCAATATAAACCAATCTCTGGAGACTGACATGTGTACATTTGCAATGATCATGAACTAAAGATCATTGAAATTGGAAATATCATGGTGAAAGTGCATGATGGTATAGTTTGTACTATTCGGGATGTGTGACACGTGGAGGGCCTGAAAAAGAACCTATTTTCTCTAGGAAAATTGGATGATCTTTGTTGTAAGATTGAAATACAAAACAAGATCATTAAAGTTATAAAAGGCGCGCTTGTACTTATGAAAGGAGAAAAGGTGGATGCAAACTTATAGCAACTGAAAGGAGATATAATGGAGTAGGCGGAAGCATATGTTGCTTCACATAGTCCAAGTCATAGGGTTGTAGTAACATGGCATCAAAAGCTTGGACATATGTCGAAACAAGGAATGAAGATTCTTGTAGAAAGGAAGTTAATTCATGGCCTCACATAGGTTTCTTTACTTTTCTATAAGCATTGTGTTATCAGCAAGTAGCATTGCCTAAAATTCAAGACATCAAATTCTAGAAGTGTCTTTGTTCTAAAATTGGTTCACTCTGATGTATGGCAGGTACATGTTCTATCCCTGGGAGGAGCAAAGTATTTTGTATCCTTTATTAATGACTATTCCAGAGATGTTGGGTGTACCCAATCAAGAAGAAGTTTGATGTGTTTGAAGTTTTCAAAGTTTACAAGTGCGAGTTAAACTTGATTTCAAAAGAACATCAAGTGTTTGAGGACCAGTAATGGAGGTGAATACATTGGTGATGAATTTGATACTTTTTGCATGCAAGAAGGAATCAAAAGGTAGTTCACTACATCATACACTCCTCAACAGAATGGAGTGGCGAGCGGATGAACAAAACCTTTTGGAAAGAACAAGACCAATGTTGGCAATCGCAAGCTTGAAAAAATCATTTTGGGCAAAAGCAATCAATATCGCATGTTATGTGATAATCGTTCACCTTCAACCGCAGTTGAGTTGAAGAAATTGATGGAGATGTGGACGAGAAAGCCACCAACTATTCAGACCTTCATATATTTGGAAGTACTGCGTACGTGATATACAATTCTCAAGAAACTACAAAGCTGGTTCTGAAATCCAGAAAATGTTTATTCTTAAGGTACTCTGACAGAGTAAGGCTGGACGCAATCGTGCTTTTCAAATCGGTTGGGCACCAAAATTTGTCACCTTCGACCGATGTTCACATCGGTTGGCTCGATTGTGGGCGAAGGTTGCCACATCGGTCGTGGCTTCATATTTGCACACATCGAGTGCTAATAAGACCGATGTTATACGTTTAGTATTTGCAAGTTTATTCACTATTAATTTCAAAAATATGACCGTTTGTCATTTAAACAAAAAAAAAACTTTTTTTAAAACCAAATTTACTACTCTATAAATACCAACTTCTCCTCAAACACAATTCACCACTCACCATTTCTCATCTATATTCAATCAACCATTCTAACGAAATACCCACGAAACACAATTTTTAATATGTCGTCATTCGAGCATTTATTCGGTTCTTCTTCGTCTTCCGACGAGGAAGAAGTTTTAGTGAGTTTGTGGAGTTTGGATTTTTCTTGGAAGGCTTACAAAGCATCACACCCAAAACCCGACGAAGGTACATACGTAGGGATCATGAGGGTGCTCATAATCGTTTAGTGGCGACATACTTCTCCGAAAACCCGCAGCTCAACGCAAGAACATTCTCTCGGCGGTTCCGTATGGTAGAGAGCTATTCACGTAAATTGTTCGAGATAACCGATCACTCTACTTATTTTCGACAAACTCTTGATGCTGGGGCGTACCTAGTATTAGCCCATTGGTCAAGTGTACCGCGCCATTCGTCAATTGGGATACGCGGCCGTTCACGATTCTCTTGACGAGACTCGGCACTTGGTGCATCCACGACCGTGAATGTCTTCGTAAGTTTTGCGAGGTTATCATGGAGTTATATGGTCGTGAGTATTTGCGAAGGCCCACGATTCGACCACGAAGAATATATGCTCATCACGAGCATAAGCATGGCTTTCCTGGGATGATGGGAAGCATTGATTGTACAAGTTGGGAGTGGGAGAATTGCCCGAATAGTGAGAGAGCTCAACATTGTAGGGGTGATCACGGGCCACATCCATTCATTTTGTTGGAAGCGGTCGCTTCCCAAGATTTATGGATTTGGCATGCGTTCTTTGGTGTCTCCGGAATGAATAACGACGTAAGCGTTTACGTCGTTCACCTGTTTTCAATGATATCAAATCTGGGAGAGCACCAGACCTTGAGTTTGAGGCTAACGATGTGGCTTATAAAAGGGGAAATTATCTTACTGATGGGATATATCCACAATGGTCCGTTCTTATGAAGTCTATTTCAAATCCTCCCACGGGTGATCGTAAAAGATGTTTGTACAAGAGGAGGCACGAAGCAACAAGGAAAGATGTGGAACGGGCTTTTGGTGTGTTGAAGAAAAAGTGGAAAATGCTTAAAGTTCATGCTCGAGGGTTTTTTAGAAATGATATCCAAGATATTATGTATACATGTATCATATTACATAATATGATCATCCGACACAAGCAGCGGGCCGATATGTCCTACATGGTTTGAAGATGAGGGACACCAAGATCATGATCTCTTAAGAACGCATGCAGAATCAATGGTGGTTACTCAGGAGCTAATGGACTCATCAACTCATCAAAACTTAAAATCTAATTTGGTCGAACACATTTGGAGAAATCGTCGACATCATGTCGAAGCAGTGAATCAAGTCGATAATGTTTTTTTTAATTTGAATGAAATTTAAATTTAATGTTAAAATGTTTGAATTAAAAAAAAAAAAAAAAAAAAAAAAAAAAAAAATGGGTCATCGATTGGGGCATCCGGGTTGTCCTGTGTCATTTGGAGAGAAGAAGACGCGTGGTATTTGGATGACGGGTTGTCCCAGTCACGACCGGACTAGCCTAAAGGGTATCACTTATGGGACCCCACCGACCACAAACTAGTGGTCACCAGAGATGTTATCTTTGTGAAAGACAAAATTCAAGGGAATGAAGAAGGTGATAGCAGTATAAGAGAAACCACGTCAATACATATGGAAAAGAAATTTCAGTCGAGTGATTCTTTTGAAGCCGTACCACAGAACGAGGTGAATGAGACAACCGACTAACCGAGTGTCAAGCTCCAACGACTCATACTCTTAATCATGAAAGAAAATGTCCGGTGGGGCACTCGGATTATGTTATGGAGAGCAATGTTGCATATTGTCTTCTTACAGAGGAATGAGAGCTATCAACTCTTCAAGAAGCACTGAATAAATCATATGCATCGTTCTGGATGGCAACAATGCAAAAAGAAATTGAAGCTATTCATAAGAATAAAACTTGAGAACTGATGCCACTACCAGCAGGTAGAAAACCCATTGGAAACAATAGGTTTATAAGATCAAGAGGAACGGTGATGACTATATGGAGAGGTATCGTACAAGATTGGTAGTCAAAGGATATGCTCAGAAAGCGGGAGTCGACTTCAATGAAATATTTTCCCCTGTGGTTTGCATGACAATTGTTCGAGTGGTTCTGGCAATGTGTGCTACGTATGATTTACATCTAGAGCAGCTAGATGTAAAAACTACATTTTTCATGGAAATCTTCAGGAAGAAATTTACATGCTCCAACCAGAAGGTTTTAAACAAAAAGGAAAAGAGAACTTGGATTGTAGGTTAAACAAATCTTTGTACGGTCTAAAGCAGACACCTTGGTGTTGGTACAAGATATTTGATTCTTTAATCATTGGCCTTGGATATAACAGACTATACGCATACCCTTGTGCATATTACAATAGGTTTAGAGACAATGATTTTGTCATCTTGTTGTTATATGTTGACGACATGTTGGTTGCAGGCCCCAACAAATATCGTATTATTAAACTGAAGGCACAGCTCGCCAGGGAATTTGAGATTAAAGACTTTGGACCTACAAACAAGATTCTGGGGATGCAAATTCATCGAGATAGAGTTAGTAGGAAGGTATGGCTTTCACATAAAAGTTATTCGATGAAAATCGTGCAACGGTTTAATATGAAATATTGTAATCTAATATCAACCCCGATTCCTACTAATGTCAAGTTATCTTCCAAGATGAGTTTTAGCAATAAAGAAGAGAGGATGGAGATGTATCGAGTGCCGTATGCATGAGTAGTGGGAAGTTTAATGTTCGCGATGATTTGCACAATACCAAACATTGCACATGCAGTGAGAGTAGTGAGTCGGTACATGGTAGAACCTGGTAGAGAGCATTGGAAAGATAGGAAGATGATCTTTATATATAATAAAGGAACCTCGGATGTTGCATTATATTATTGGGAATCGATTTAATGTCGAGGATATGTTGATTCGATTAGGTATGTGATCTTGACGAAAATCAACCACCGGTATGTGTTTACACTTTCCGGTGGAACAATAAGCTAGGTTTCGAAACTGCAGTCAATTGTAGCTATGTCAACAAAAAAAATCATAATGTGTTGCAGTTGCTCAAGCCAGCAAAGAAGCAGTATGGTTGAAGATGTTGTTGGAAGAGCTCAGGCACGAAGAAAAGAAAATTACTCTATTTTCTGACAACAAGAGTGCCTTGTATATTGCAAGGAATATGATGCGAATAATTGTAAACACAAGAAGTTTTATAATCCTCTTAGGCGGAGTACCTAACCGTTGTAGTGTAGTATAGGTAAGACCGGGGAGATTGATCGTTCTCTAGGGGAATAGTGAGGTAGGCTCGAAGTGTATAACGAATTAAGTCTAAGGGTTGAGGGGTGATTATTTTTGGTCTTTTTATATTTTATAGAAAGCAAGTAAAATCTCGGGTTTTGGAAGAGTTTGGTTTTTAAAACTAATTAAACTAAAATAAACTAAACTAAATATGCAGAAAAGTAAATTGGTGAAACTCGTATGATAGAAAAATGTATTTACTTAGAATTTCATTACTCCCTAATTATCTCTTATTGATTAGTCGAGTTGTCACGTCCTTGTTTAGCTAGAGCGTTGTATTCCTTAACATCTATTGAGGTTTGGTTACTCCGTAACTCTATGAACTATGTTCTAATTGAGCGGCGCCTAAGAATGACCTTTTAACTTTTAATTTTCACAATGCAAACACAAATCACGCATTAAATACAACGAACATCAAGTTAATTAATAACTAAGCGTTTAGCCAGACATTCAAGCCAATAATATATTTGACCTAGCCAGTTTTTCTACTCCTAACGCAATTCACAACTAACTAAACAATAATCGACACAGAATAATCAAAAAATAGGTTTCATGTAATCCTAAGCAAATACTAATAAATCTAGCCTAGCATAGTAATGAAAAGAAAAACATAAAAAGAAATCAAACAATCACAATTAAACATAATTGGATGATTAATTAAACAATTTATCTTATCAATACATGATGAGTCTTGGGGCTAAAAGCCCTAAAAAGCTGGTAAAATTCGGACTAGGGTTTATCTCTAAGTTACCCACAAAGTTCCACCTCTTACAATGAAATACATACAAAAATATATATAGGATTACAGTTGTAACAGCGTCACTTGTTAATTATGACGCCGTCATTAGGATTTCGGATTTGTAACCGACTTATTGTGACGGCATCACCTTATGGTTTGTGACATCGTCGCTATTCACTTTCTTGGTCATGGCCGTCGATCAAGGCCGTCTCCACACTGAGTCGTCACTTGCAAATATTGAAACTACGATCTCATCAATAACTTTAATCGGCGCCACTCGAGATTGTTACGCCGCCACAAGCCCTTTTTGACGTTTTTCTCGATGTTGTCGTTTTCTTTGTTTTTTTCGTCTAATCGAGTCCAAAACGTGTCGTTTTCCATCATTTGCTTCTCAAGTACCTAAAACTCAAATATAAACGATTTAGGATAATAAATGATCAGATATGTACGGATTTAGAGGCTAAATGACCCCTTAAAAACGTATAAAATTAAACCTCGTCAGAATCCAACATTTCATTCAAAGACAAAGCATATACGAGTTCAATATCAATTCGTCCGTGAGAAAGTGAAAGATGGAACCGTGGATATGCATAAAATTCATGCTGATAATAACGTGGCAGATTATTTGACGAAAGCAATCAACTGTGAAAAGTTTATATGGTGTCGATCCTCATGCGGCCTAGCGAAAACGTAAGCAACATGAAATGGCAATGAGGGATGTCGTGTGAAGATTAACCGAGCCTCGATCTACTCTTCAAGTGGGAGATTGTTAAAATGAAGATACATTGTATCTAATGGGAATCTTTTGCAAGTTGGACTACAAGTTGATTGCAAGTTGGTTATGACATTGTCATGTATGATATCAAGTGACAAGATACTTGCCTATAAAAGGCAATGAAATACATGCTTCATTCTCTATCCCATCCTTCAAAACACATAGCAAAGTCTCCTAAAGGTGTTTGTGAGTTATTTAGAGAGTTGGTTTAATACTTTAATATCTCCTAATTAAAAGAGATACAAATGTGTTTATCCTTTTAATTAGAGAAAATGTGTAACTCCTAATTTCTACATAGTGAAACGTATCTTTTTACACATGTTATTTATACATTATTGGGGTTTTACGTTAAATCGTGTGTCATCTTTTATTGCATTTCATATTTCAGTTGTGAGTTTGCTTCGATCCGATATCATCTCAACAATGTCACAGAGCGAAGTCAAGCATACCAACACATTGGATTCCAGCATGTGTCGCAAAGTAGAGATTTAATTTTAAGGCTTCAATCTATAATATCAATAATAACAGTATTGCGACCATCCGCGCGTTCGGTGATTTTTTTGACATTTTATCGGTAATTGATAAAAGGTTATGTCAAAAGCAATTAAACCTGATTGTGCGACTAAACAAAATAAGATGATAGAAAAACTTGCCACACTTTCACTTAAAATTTCTCTCAATAACATGATAGACACACTCGACCTATTGTAAATATGAGCAGTAGCTGAAGTTGATGTCATTTGCCATTGTTCTGAAAAAAATGAACATATGAGATTTTAAAATGCTTAAATATGTTAAGTATATGTTCAACGTGACACTGTTTTCAATAACGTATTTGATAAGTGTAAGGAATGTGGTATATTTTGAAGTAAACAATAAAAATAAATAAACGACTATGACAGTACTTGTTTAGTATGGTAACTTCCGTACGTCATTTATAAATTAGAAATGGTAAGCAAACGTAGCATAGGCGTTAATGTGAGAATCAAGTAACCAATTTGGCAATAAATACTTACATAAAGGTTAGGCAATTAGGTCATATTAGAACTATGCCCGCACATTTCTACGTATCCTTCAAGCCTCAACACGCGTATACTTGCTACTGAAGCTCATGCCGAGAACTGTCCTTTCCAGACTGCATAAAATTAGAAAACAAAGTGAGCTTGTCACTAATCACTATGTTATGCCTCCTTTCATTTTCAATTCTTATGTGCAAACTAATAAAAATTCTTGATGCCAACAACAAACTAAGCCAAAGCGCATTTTATCACAAAGGTTCAACGTTAAATATCTACTAAAAAGTTTCAAATAAAAATATTCTACTGTAAAATCATTAAACTTATATCCAACTTTTGCATTGTAACTATACTTTCATGTCATTACTTGGTCATTAAAGTTAGTAAAAGTGCTCCATTTAATTATTTACCAATGACTTGTGTCAGATACTTGAGAAAGTAACGTATGCTACTTGATGACATATCGAAGTATAATCAGCAATGTGGAAAGTCATATTTCATGACATGTGTTTGTGATTGTTTATTATCAGAACTTGTAAACAGCTAATTTTATTAAAAAATAAAAAATTCAAATAAGCAATCTCAAACACCCTCAAAAGTCAAAACTGTGTATGTACTTATGTATCATAACATAATAGGCATGTTATCTCACACTTCGCTAAAGTGGATAGTTTTTTTTTTTTTTTTTTTTTTTTTCGCGTCTTAACACTCCAAAATCCAACTACTTGTATTTGTCTAAAAATGGAAACAAATATATAAACTCTAAACAGGCAAGCAAGCTTACAGCGAAGTAATGATCATCAGTAATATTCCATCCACCTTCATAATACTTGAAATAATCCGACGGATCTTTCCTCCTCGTTCTGTCTTCAGCGAAAACCATTGTATTAAACGAATCCTCACCATCACTTTCCGTTTCCATAACAAACCTCTCCTCCCTCCCAGTAAAATCATTCTGGTTAACCACCCTACAAGAAAACAATGACTGTCAATCTTCAACGCCAATATACAGTAAATCATTAACGGTGTCCGTGATTGCATTTTAAAACAGATTATGTGTCTGCGAAACTGCATTTCCAAAAAGAACTGGTCCCAACGGGCTTTTCCAAAAGTAAACAGAGTCACCAAATCATAACATTCAAGCACATCGCTGAAACACACTGTAAACCGATATATCAAATTCGCCAAATTCACCAGAGCAACAATTGTTTTAAAAGCAATAAAATTTGTAAAGAGACAATCAGCAAGAAGCATGTACCTCAGCAGCTACCATTGAAGCGTTGGGGGCTAATCTCTTATAGCTACACCAACGTTTCAGCTATTCTTCTTCCCAGAAATCAGCCGCTCAATATGTTACCTGCAATCCATATATGGCGACCAAGCTCCCCCACCATGTTGATCTTTGGGTCCATATTAACAACCTGTACCGTCAAAAATAGAGTAGTTATTAGGTGAGTAACGCAATCTATGGACCGATGAAGCAAACAGATGCAATACCTATTAAGCCTGAAAGAACTTAAAAGAATTAGTTTGGTATAAAGAATTTGTTACCTCCTTTTTTGGATTCTTTTGATTCGCCTAATTGTCTGACCAACTAATAATTGACCGACCCGTTGTTCACCAGCAAGACCAGCAGCTCAAAATACACGAAACCTACAAAATAATGAGACTGAATTAGTTATAACTCAACCGTCTTTCTTTTTGTTTCCTCGGTCGATCATTTTAACCGCTTTTATGCTTTTCAGAAAGACTACTATTTATTAATGGAAGTTTTGCTGTGGCGTATATGTTCTCATGAGCACAAAGACCATATATATTAATCTAAGCAAGATCTCCAATGTTTGTATCAGCAAACAATGCACTACTAATGCAAAATATTACATTATAAAATGTAATGCTAAGTGTAGCTGCAAGTGATCTCTTCATCATCATCTATCATTATTGTCATATCAAATTTCTTCTCAATTAGCATTGTTTTAGTATCCATGATGCACATAGCATACACGTGTAGATTCACCGATTTCATGTGTTTCACTATATACTCACGAAGAAAAAAAAAACAGGAATGTTGGGCCAAACGTTACATGATAGTGGGTTGAGGTGTTAACTGGTAATCCAAGTATTTTCTCTTAGTATACAGTAAATACGGTTTCTTCGATTTTGATTTTGAGTTAGCAGTTGATAATACTTGTGTTTATCTATCTTAGGTGTTAACTGATAATCTTACCTTTGTCGCGATAAAAAAATGTGGCTGTTGTTTCCGTGTGAATTGCCATCTCTGAATAGTTACATGCAATTTTAGACCAAAAAATAATACTTGTGTTTAACAACTAACAAATGTATCCAATTTTAGACCAAAAAATAATGCAATTTTGGTCTAAAAATATTAGATATAATCTTACCATTTTTAAGACAAAAAAATTGCAATTTTAACAGCCACAATTTTGGTCTAAAAAATGTGGCTGTCTAACAAATGTATCCAATTTTGGTCTAAAAATAATGCAATTTTTTGGTCTAAAAAATGTAACTATGCAATTTTGGTCTAAAAAATGTGGCTGTTAAAAACATTTGTTAGGTGTTAACTGATAATAACTTTGAACTTGGACATATGTGGCTGTTGTTTCCGTGTGAATTGCCATCATCCGAATCTGTTCCAATAATTGTACCTACAATATCAAGAGCATCTACAATACATATATAAAAAATAAAAGAAAAAATTAGAAAATAAATAAATAAATAATTTGGCAAGTTACCTTCAACATGCGAGCATTTGTGGGATCCGTTTCAATGTGAACGGCCACCATCCGAGTCTAGTCTAATGATTGTACCTTCAAAAGCAAGAACCATCAGTACATGAGTATTAGGTAGATTGAAATTTGGACATTGCTTAAAATAATAAAAGCTGAAATATAGCTACAGTCCGAGAATTTGGTTGTGCGTAAATGTACAAATTAAGTTACCGTTAGCAGATGGTTTTGAAGACCAAAGAGTGGCGTGAAAGTTATTGCTTTAGATAGCTTATACGTTTGTTATTGCAGGCGCGCTAACAATAGACGGGTGCACGGAACATGATCCTGGGTAGTAACTCTAATCACGGCAGATCCGTTTTGGAGTGGTCAATGTGCCATCCATTTTGTTGAAAATACTCATAAAGAGTTACGATCGGTGATTTTCCCACATATGCAGCTATTGCACAAATGAAATGTAACAATGAACTTACATGTCGTGTTACCAAAAGTACCTTTTTAAGGAGTTAGCTGTAGCAACAGAGAATTTTACTTAACATTGGGTCATGAATATCTTCAAAGGTGTATGTTGCCAAAAAAATCATTATACGAAAGATGGCAGTCAAACAAATTCCATATACCAGGTTATCTATGAGCACCACCTATCCAAAACCCAAGAAGAGCATGTCAAAATGACAAATAGTGATATCGTCTGCAAGTGACACCTAATCTCTACCACATTACTATTAGACTATTATCAACAATATGAAAGCAAAAACTTTATAGGGGTATGTAGCTTAGCTTACCCGACAGGCTTATAAGTTTTTATCGAAAGCGTAGTAATTCTTTGTCAAACATTAACTAAGCTTACAACAACTCTGGATAGGCCATTAAAAATAACCTTACAAAGCTCATCAATTTTTGAAGAGGCTACTAAGTTCATTAAACTGGCTAAAAAAACAAATAAGAGTTACTTACACTTACTCGGCTTCTCATGCCCCTTGGAATACGTCACCTACGAATATTTAAAAAAAATATAAAATAAAAAAACAAAGAAAAGTAACATATCATAGTCCAAAATTAACGAAACTCAACTTTGAACGACACCATCTAAAACTTATTGATCGCAAATAATTTTTCGATTCACAAAGAAAGGCTGTTTAAGCAGAATCACTTACATGTGGTCTAAGATTTCCCTTTACTTTGACCTTGTTCTTCACCATCCTTTTCCCAACGTTCTTCCTCAATACCGAATATCCTAAACCTCAAAAGCCGAAAAATAAACACAATTAAACTCAAAAACCACCAAATTCGTAGTTAGAATATTTGCTGAATTGTTATTTGTGTCTCTAACCTAGAAAAGCCTAAAAACTTACTTCGGAGATTAGGTCTTGAAAACTTTTAAAAACTTACTCCTTTGAAACTCTTACAGCAAATCAACCAATCCACTTCAAAACACCGAAACGGTAACCTGAAAAAAAAATGAATACATAGATAGATTACACATGAGAATATGGAATCATTTTATGGAGCATATGAATAATAAATACGATTACCTAGAATAACGTCAAAAACATCTAATGAAGGCGGTGGGTAGATTCTGGAAGGTGAAAGAAATATCGTGGAGCAAAGCCCAAAGAAGAAAGGGAAGGCCCAAGACACAAAAAATAGCCCAAGAAAAACGAATCGAATCGCGTTTTTAATTCTTTTATATATAGTAATTCGCCACGTCTTGCATTTTATATATTAAAAGTGTAGCAAAGCTTATAAGTGTGACTAATACAAGCATCTCTTAAAAAGCCAAATATATCTTTAGTGGGGTTTGGGATTAGGACCAAATTTCACATACGCCAAACCAAACTAATCATCATTAATATTCTTAATTCGGTAAATTAAAATATACTGTATCTAAAGTATAACATGTTATTCATTTCCTTCTTTCACTTAAACTACACTTACGTGTCTTTCATCGACTGATTTTAACGGGCAGATGTTAAATAGTATTACTTTTTAAAGTTTTTGAAAGACTGGCAGTCTTTATGAAACAAAATGTTAAATACGATGACAAAATAGTGAAAATACATTAACTCGGAAAATGAAGAAAGAATGAATCATTTGAGCATGGTATAAAATGGGCCTCATTTTCCCTCAACGGCTAGAATTTGGACCATGCCAAGCGTGAGGTGACTTCGCTAAATAGATTGCACCATAATTGCTAAAAACAAAGTCCAAATTACACAAAAGTCAATGTAAAAGAAACTCCACTTATTTCCCTTATTCATTGTGTTTGCCATGATGTTGTATAGAACCAGATTCTTTTATTGAACTAAAACAGAAATGTTAATATGTATGTTAGTAACTTTTACCGTCTTAGTAAAACTACTCATGTCTTTATGAGAAAATTAGTTTTAGTAGATAAAGATGAATGTGTCATAAATCTAATACTCATATAGTCCAAATTGAGGATGCAAAGGAAGTAAAAATTCCCGTGAGCACTTTTAAATTCCAATTTGGATTAGAAATACTTGTTCACAAGTTACTATGCACAACACATGAGAATTAACCAATTCTTTATAAGTTAAAAAGAATATTTAACGTAATACATTTCGATAGCCATTACAAACTTGCTTACTTATGCTACGTAAAGCAGGAATTAAGGAAAGTTTATAGTAGGAAATTAGACTAGGAGTATGGATCAAATGATAAATAAAAGTAGAATGAGAAGAATGAGAAATGTAGCATTGCACATTTTAGATCTTGCTTTCTGATAAAAGATGCATCTTCCATTAATTTCTCATTCTTCATTTGAAATGTGTGGCTACAAATATTTCTCATCCTTCTTATTTTATTTTTCTCTTCTCACTAATCCTTTCCCATTAGACTAGTTGTATGTTTGGTTTCTTGGTAAGAACCTCAAGATAAAGTGTTTATTTAAAGTTGGGGTAGCGCTCACATACAATTAGGATTTAGTGTGTGTAAAATAGAGAGGATGAATTTGATTGTTCTCTAGGAAATGCATGTGTATTTATAAGAATATATTCAGTGTTGTGTGTGATCTATAGATGTGATCGGTCTTGAGAGACACACGTGCGAGTCAACTCATAGAGGATATAAGCATGACATGTGGCGTGATATATATTCTTGGTTATTTGGTGTTATGGGAAACGTCGTACAAGGTACTATCTATATGTCATAGTGAAATGTCGGCCGCATTATCTTTGTATCGATGGGTGTTTACGCATGGTAATAGTGAAATAGTGGTCTGAGAGGACAGACTGTTATGTCGGTTGTTGCTTGAAGATTGGCTCTCTAAGCAACGCATGTTGTTGCATTAGCTAGTAGTTGCCTCGAGATTGGTTCTTCAAGTAAAGCTTGTTGTGGGCTTTGGCCTTCTGGGCCTGCAATGGTTGTATTAACTTTAGCTATTGGATTAAAACTCTCATACGCTATAAAAACTATCAATATCACACTCTTTGCTTGTCTTTTTGTATAAGTTTAAAAAGAATACAAAGCGTAAAGATAGAAAAAGTTGTGAATATGTTTAGTTTTAAAAAAACTTCAGTAATTTGTAACTATTATTTTTTGAATAAAAAAAGCTTTTTTATTTTTTTAAAAAGAAGAATTATATATAATCAAAAAAAGGTTACAAACTACAACAGTAATGCAAAGACAAAACCTTTGCAATACTTGTTGGAGCTTACTATAAAAGCTTATTAACAAAGATATTCAACCTTATTCTATAACAAATTGAAACTACACATAACTATACTGAAAAGAAACTATACATCATTAACACATTCTCATAGAGTAACTATTTAGTCCTCTGCAACTTTAAGTTTCATATTGCCTCAACTTCTTTAACTGTTGCATATTCTTTGACTATAATTCCCATCATCCTGATTTCAAATTCTTCTTTAATGGCATTCAATATAGTCTTCTCATCTATTTTAACACCTTTAAACAATCTTTTATTCCTTTCCTGCCATATGTAGTATACAATTGCTCCACACACAAGCCTTCTTAAAACACTTCATATGTTGTTGTTTTTTGGAATTTGCGAAGATATGTTAAGGCCACAAAGGGCCAAAAGAAAATGAAACAACTAAAAGCTCTGAGAAGGAGCAAAAAAAAAGGAAAGAAAACGAACTCCAAAAGAGCTACGAGGTGTTCAAATTACCGGGTTATGAATCCGATGCTTCAATGAGAATCAATTATAAGATGTTCTATTTGAGGCCCACAAGAGAGATGTCCTTTGGATCACAGGGAAAATTTCTTCATTACAGAAAGCAATTCTCTCATCTTTTGAGGTCGCGTGACAAATTTTGTTACTCCAACTCCATATGTTGTTGTTGGTTGACAGTCTGATAAGTTCCTCAACTATAGCACTCCAACTGAATGAAAAATTCACATTGAGCAGCTTCCGGATTTCTATCCATATCTCTTGGGCATATTCACAAGAGAAGAAAAGGAAGTTGTTTTTATCTCCTAAATAGAGTTGAAAATTTAGAAAACGAAAAGTGAAAAGGATTTGTAGTAAATGTGTAAGAAAAAATGCTGAAATGTGTAAATAGTTATTTTTAAAATTATAGTTTAAATTTGAAACTTTAACTTTTCACTTTCTTATAAGTTTTGTCAAAAATATACGACTATACAAGTTCCATACTTTTTAGTATTTGTGAAAAAAAAAATCTCGATAAATGACCCTTTTTTCATCAACTAAACACAACTTATATTTCGTTTTCTAATGGTTCCTCTCATATTATACAAATAGTTAAAAAATAAATACATCATTAATCACCTAACTTAAACATTTTGTTAAAAAGCAACAACGCAAATACTTTTCTACAAAATTACAGTCGTATCTAAAATGATGTCTAACGGTACAAAACAAACAGAGCATTTCAATTTCCTGTATGCATCCAGAGTAAATGTACTGCAACAAGAAACAATAGGCAATGAATCATCACATGCCTATGCCTAGAAGACCATTCAGATGATATTTGTTTAAGACAAAATGACATGTTTTGTCCCTATGAGTTACCCAAAATTACATTATTAGTCCCTATTCCATTTATTTACACAGATAATCCCTGCTAATATGTGCCTACTGGGCACACTATAAGATGTAATTAATGAATATAAAATTTTCTTTTATATTAAAAAATGCATTCATTGAATATTAATTAAATTTTAAAATTACTTTGATTAAATAAAAATTTGATATTAATTAACTTAAACCTTCCATATATAAAGAGCTAAGCATGTACCCAGTGGGCACACATTAGCAAAACCTTTTTAAAAATAAAGATCATCTGTGTAATAATTTATATTTTTTTGTTACACATGGTCCCTATTTTTCAGAATAGAGACTATCAATAAAAATAGTTTGAGAAATAAAGTTTGTTTTGTAATTAAAATCAAATAGGGACAACGAGTGTAATTTTAGTTAAACCACGTAAACGAAACATGTAACTTTGTCTTTGTTTAAATATTGTAAGAACTCTGTTGTTGGTTGACTTGGTTCAACGCTTCAACTTTTATATGACCGCAACTTAGACACAACAAGAGTATTGTTTTAAGACACGTACTGCTTGATACTTCGAACAGCAATATTGAGGCGAGAAAAAAGTAACGAGCATCACTAGTCGACTACAAATTTGCAAAAATTGTGAGAAACCTTAAAAAAATTTAAAATGTACATTATTCAGCTATTTAGACCTATTTATTTCTCTTTTTTAATTTAGGCAACTATATTTTAGATTTATTAGCTGACGAATATATACGAGGTTTGTACCCACCACCGTATAAACTCAAATGAGTTGAAGGTTTAGCATTTCTTTTTTTATGGAAAGGGTAATAAGTATATTTCACATTAGAAAAAGTTGAACTTTTGACACCTCTCATGTTAGTGATACAAATAATTATTTTAGTAATAAAGCATAACGTCACTTTTCATCAACAAATGAAGCAAAAGTCGCTATAATTATAACCAAAACAAGTTTTACACAACAAGTGTCGACTCACTAAAAGCAAAATTTAATTATATCTAGTCTAGAACTAATATGGCAAACCTACCAACTTTAATAAATGGTCTCATTTTCATAAAAATATAATACTCGTACATTAATTAACAATATTAAATCCGTACTTTGCTTCTTGAAATCAGGTGTTGCCTTTTTTCTCATTCACATTTCTGCCATTTGCTTTCATTTCTCTGCTACTTTTTGGACTATTCTATGCTCTCATCATCAGTAAGAACACTACTCAACTTTATTATATTATTGACTCTTTAATATAGCTTTTCATAACTTTGTTCTTACATAATCACTTGAGATTTAAGCCATCTTTCTATAAATAATGCTTGTGTTAGATTATATATGGGTATTTCTGCTGTTACTATACTACTGTACTACTTTGTTTCAGTTGTTCATTAATGGGGTTGATAGATTTTCTATTTTAAGGTTATGGTTTAAGGTTTGCTGTTATTATAGTACTCTGCTATCTTTGTTTCAGTAGTTCATTAATTGGTTTTTATTTATTTTTTATTTTTAAGTTTTGGTTAAAGGTTTATGTAGTGATTGTGTTTTGTTTTAATGTGATTAGTGTGAAACTTAAATGTGTTTAGTGTTTTGTCGCTTGTACTAGATTGTTGTCACGTTGATTTGTTTTTGTTTCTTGTCATGTTTTTTTCTTTAAAATTACTGTTAAAGGTTTTTACTTTTTAGTGTTGGTTTTATATTAATGGTAAAATGATTTCAAGATACATGCACATTGAGGAACCAAATTTATTATTTTCCGAATGGTTTTTATGTTATGCTACTGATAGAGATCAAGTTGATTAATTGTTGATACTTGGGTGAAATAAGATAATGAGTTTTATTGTGTGTAATACTTTGTTTGTGACAGATTGTATGTGGAATAAGTTATTCATGAAGTTTTAACTATATCAAGCGATGGACAAGTCATGGATTTGGAAGAAAAAATCGACTGAGAAAACAATGATCACAGAAGACGAGGTAAACCACCCTCTTTGGTCTCACGTCATGTAATATTGAGTTTGAAGTTATTACTAACATTAAAGGATGTTTAGTTTCAGGCAAATTTGGCTAATAAAATGGAACTGGAGAAGAATTTGAAAATTTCAGATGAGAAACTTTCGGCTGCACTTGCTGAAATCAATGCTAAAGATGAGATCGCAAAGAAGCAGACTAACATTGCCCGAGAAGCCATTCAAGGTCTTTTCTAATTTTTTTTTAATAGTTGTACTTATAGTCTATCAGTCTATGCGTTTGTTAGTAAGTCGTTTATTCTGATTAAAATATAGGGTGGGAAAAAGCTGAAACAGATGTCTTAGCATTAAAGCAAGAACTAGAAAAGCCTAAACAGCAGCGAGTAGCCGATGAGGAAAGATTGCACGGTCCTGATGCAGCATTGAAGGAGTGTATGCTGCAATTACGTTTTGTTCGTGAACAGCAGGAGAAAAGGATTAATGATGCTCTGACAAAGACATCAACAGAATATGAAAAAATAAGAATTGATTTGGAGGAAAAGTTAACTGAAGCCAATAGAAGACTTACGAAACTAGGGATAGAAAACACTCAACTGAGCAAGACCCTTTCAGAAAAAGAAAAGATTATTAATGAGTTGCACGCTGTCAGTGCTCAGGTGGATTATGATCTTCGTGCTGTTATGAGTACACTTGATTCAGCACAAAGAGAAAACGCTTCTTTAAGTTATGAAGTCCAAATGTTGGAAAAGGAACTCGAGATTAGAAATGAGGAGAGGGAGTTTAATAGAAGAACTTCTGAGGCGGCACACAAGCAATATTTGCGGAATGTTAAAAAGATCGCAAAGTTGGAGACTGAAGCTCAAAGACTACGACTGCTTGTTCAAAACGCCTTCCTGGCCCTGCTGACGTGGTAAAAATGAAGAATGCAGTTAACGTATTAGGCAAAGAGTCAGCTGAGGTTACTAGAAGAAGGTCAAACCCTTTTCCAGTAGCGTCAACAGATTCCGTAGTTGATGATGCTTCTAGTAAAAAGATCACCTTCTTGACCGAGCAGTTGTGTGCGCTTGAAGAAGAGAATAAGCTTCTTAAGGAATTTCTTAACCAAAAAACAAACGAATTGACAAAAAGTCAAATGTCTGATATGGGTAGCGACGAAAAGGTCAGTATGGCCGAATCTTGGACACCGTCTGGCTATACTGTTGGCGCTTCAGATATAGGTTTAATGGACGATTTCGTAGAGATGGAAAAATTGGCTTTAGTTTCTGTCGAAAAGCCATTCGTAAACTCCACTCTTGCTCAAGAAAATCACTCGCATTGGCTTGATAATATATTAAAAGTGGTTGCTGAACATGCCAAAATAATGCAACAGAGCTCTAGTGACATGCTAGAAGATATCAAAGTCGCGTTGGCTGGTAAAGATACCAGCAATTTTCAAGTCCCAATTGACAAGAAAGATTCAAACGCTTACATTTGTGATGAAAGTATGAACAAATCAATACAGAGGCTTGTTGAACTTGTTGAAGGAATCAGATTGTCTGAGAAGGATGATAGTTTATCCCCATACAAGACATCTGAAACGTCCACAGGGTACACTGTTCATGTTTTTCAGTGGAAAACATCTGAGCTTCGGGGTGTATTAGAGGCGTTTCTTCAAAGCTGTAATAAGATGGTAAATGGAAAGGCTGGTTTGGAGGACTTCGTCAAAGAGTTGACTTCTGCTATGGAATGGATAGTCAACCACTGTTTTTCCCTCCAAGACGTGTCGAGTATGAAGGATGATATTAAGAAGCAGTTCGATTGGGATGAAACTCGCAGTGAGAGTGAAGTAGAAGGTGGGACCAATGGACGCTTGTCAGAAGCGGATAAGTTGGATTTTCCAAAAGACCAGTCACCAGGTTGGCCTATGGCAAATATAAGAAATAAGATTTTCCACTTGGAACCGAATGTAAGGGAAGAAGTTAGAAAACTGAAAGATGACGTGGCAAACCTCGAATCAGCAAATAAGGATTTGGAAGTTAAACTCCAATCAGAGAGTGCCAAATGTGCATCTTTACTTATTCAACTACAAGATTCAGAGAAAGGTATGATGGAAGCTCCTAACGAACAGAAGGAAAACCTTAAAGACCAAACCGAAGAACAAGATATAGTGGAGAAAGATATTGATAAGCATCCCATTGAGACCATTAATGAATGCAATGAGGCTCATCAAGAACCTATATCTATCAATGAACAAGAAAGGTAATATGTTTATTTAAACATACGGAAATTTCTTATTATTTTTTAAGTATATGTACAACAGTTCTAACTCCTCCAACTGTTTTATTACAGCATGGCAGAAAATGAAATGAAAAGCTGTGATCTGGACCACGATGAAACCATCCTTACAAGTGTAAGTCTTTTGCTGATCCCTTTAATTCAAGATTCATGACTATTACATATTTACATCTAATCATACTCGTTTATGCAGGAACATGAAATAACAGCAGCTTCAGAAAAGTTGGCTGAATGCCAAGAAACCATTATAAACATCGGAAAGCAGTTAAAGGCAATGACTTCTTTGCCCGTCAACATGTCTTCATCAAATAGTTGTGAAATTACTGCCTTGCCTAAGGATAACGAGCCCAATAACCAGCGGATCTCACTACTTGACAAAATGATCACTGAAGATGCAGCAGGAGCTCCACGGTCTCAAAAACCCAAAGGTGTCGCTCGTACTCTGACATCACCAGCTATATTGGATGGTAATTTGAATCCTGTAATGACATCTCCACGGATGTTTGTGAGTGTGGATGGAGTGAAAGACGAAAAAGATGAAGAAGCTTTGATAAACTTTTTGTCAGTTGTTTCAAACAAGAAGAAAAGCAGTGGTGGGGGGATTTTAAGAAGATTATTTGGGAAAAAGAAAAAAAACTAATAACAAGTAAAGGGTGCTTGTGACCTTCTAGCTGTTTTGATATTTATAATGAAATAATGGAGTGTTTTGTTGTGGTAATGTAAATATATGATGGCTCTAACCTAAAACAAATGTGGTTTTGCTTTTTTAATCATGTGCATGTCCAACTTTAGTTGTGATTATCAATCAACATGACAACATGTAAGAAGTTACTAAATATACGTATCATCAGGGGTAAAACGTAATCATAAAATTTATCTTGTGTTAGTTTTAATTAACTAGCTAGTTATCAGATTTTGAAATTGCAAACAATCGATTTCAAATACGATTATTTTTACCAATGGTAATAAAACACGTCTGGGTGATACTAATTTTTACCTCAATAAATCTACCCAAAACTCAAAATGATTATTGTTGGTTTACACTAAATACCCCTTGTCATCACCAAATGTCTATATGGAAGAAGTTAATTTACTTGATTAAAGGGAAGACAGTAAGATATAAGAATGTACGAGTTGGTTCCTCCTCAAGAACAGACTAGCAAATTCAGCAATGACGGAATTTTTTGAATGTAACTAATGAAATATCAAAGGTAGATATGTCAATTTTTGTCATTATTAAATGTCTAAGGTGAAATGTATATGTAAAGGAGTAAAAGGAAGCATTTACAAGCAAATTAAGCACCACGCACAGTTTAAGTCAGCTAACACTAGAGTACGGAGGATACCAGTAAACTGCAAAACTATACTATTCGATGTAGTCAATCTCAAGACGAAGCAAGAAATTGGCTTATTACATCTGCACATATAGCGGAGCAGCAGCTAAAACCCATAGAACACACGATCACCAGTTCTAAGTGATCCACACGGAACAATAAACCCTGCAATTACATTTAGATGAAGTAAACTAGTAAAGAACAAGAATACTGCACACATTTCTTTCATTCTTCATCATGCCATATATGTGGGACCCACAACTTAACAATTGACCAAAATACTGAACATCGCCCTTTTTTATATATAAATTTGCCATATAACTCAGGGCTGTCAAACTCTGTTTTCACTAGGACTGATACCAGAGTTAAAATGTCTATACATTATCTACTGTATTCAAAATACAAGTAAACAGCCTATGCTAATGTCATTGCTTACAGGTAAAGCAAGTAAGCAAACAGTAACCAAAAACTGAGACATTTGCGTACACAAGGATACCTTTCACAGTCTACTTATGGACGTACCCTCGGACTGCATCAAAGCTTGGTAGCTGGGATGTAAGAACTAACAAAATTTCTTGCATATATCTTCAACCTTGGCGACTGAGCTCATCTGCAATGACATTTCTAGCCTCCGTGCATAGTATATCAGCATCGTTTCCTTTAATAGGCTGGTGGATGACCACTTTGACCATTCCAGGGTTTAAAGAACCTTCCATCCCTGTAGGCATAATTTTACCGGTTCCAATGAGAGTGATTGGAACCACTGGTACTCCGGTTTTGGCAGCAATACTGAATGCACCTTTCTACACACAAAAAAGAGACTACTAATTATTAAGATAAAGTAATTATGATAACCTCAACCAAGATCTTTACCTTGAAGGCACCTAATCTTCCATCTCTACTTCGTGTACCCTCCGGAAAGAAGAAAACTGATCCACCATTCTTGACAAGTTCCATGCATCGTTTTAGAGTTTGCTATTTAAAAAAATATATATAATTCAGTTGCTAAGAAGAGAATAAACAAAATGCAACGCAAAATAGGATAAAACCAATACCAGTTGGCTCTTTCTGTCCATGCGCTCTAGAGGAATAGTGCCCATCAAGAACATCGCCCATCCAACAACAGGGTAGAGGAAAATTGAGGTCTTGCTAACAAACTTAAAGTTCCTACCTAAAGTTAGAAGGGTATATATGTCTAAAAAGCTTTGGTGGTTGGACACATAAACAGCTGGAGAATTTTTTGGAGGCAGATTCTCGGAACCCTCTATCTTTAGTTTATAAAACAGAGCAATAGTCATTGATGCCCAAATTTTAGCAACAAGGTTATGAAAGTTCCTTTGGATTCGATCCCTTAAGAGTACAAATGGATGTCCTACTAGCATGAAGAGAAATAGAAATATGGCAGTGAAGGATGTAACAGTGTAAAAGCAAATTCCTCTGATCTTTGACCCAAACTGAAATCCTGCAGTTAAAAATATCAATAACAGTAAATAACAACATGAGAAATGAGAAGAGGTGCGTCCAAATAAATAATGAGTAATACCTGACAATTGATAGGATGCTCCGTGTGAACCAGTACCGGCGATTTCAGATCTAACCACTACAGATCTCCTGTTTTTATCCTGGTTTGGCCATTTATAAGGATCATATGTGCTGATGACCCTTTTTAGTGGGTTGAAAAAGCATTGAGATATACAGGGGTACCTTCTTTTACTAAAAATAACACGGTTCGGAATACCATCTGCACAAAACATAACGAGGAAACACGTTATATAATGTCAATTAAACAGATGGTGGAGCATATTGTTGCAATTATGTTGGTGCAAGAACGTGATGTGAAATGCATGTGGTTACTGATGTGGATTTTATCTTCAATGGAAAATTTCTTTGTAGATTATACTTTTATTGATTTTAAGAATATAAACTAAAATTGCTGCCAGAGAGCAATAAAGTCCCTCAAGAAGACTGCTAACAGAGTCTAGCAAAGTCTGATGGTTCTAAGTACTTAGAAGAACATCTACTGGATCGTTCCACCAAGTCATCAGATACAAATCTATTTTCAGATATTGTAAGGCCATGAAACACAAGCAAAATTTGATTGGACCTTCCACAATGTAATCATAGAACCTGAGATTAAAAGGAAGGCTGTATCAACAAAATTGAGATCACTTACTATGTTGTGACGGCTTCCTGATCAGATCTTTAAATGGAGAGCAATAAAGTCCCTTAAGAGCAGAAATTATAGACATAAATGTTGGTATAAAACTTAAAGACAAAACACGTCACAAGGTAAAAGGTAGATAAAATATTCCTGCTGCAATAGCTTAACCACCTAACTTCATTTTCCTCAAAAATCAGTACTAAGCAACACATACTTTTTTTCCCTAAACAAAGATCTCAAATAGTTTATTCAATATTATTATACCCCACCTCAAATTTATTCACTATTGCAGTAACTTGATACATTTTATTAAAAAATATATATCTATTTTAGATCATCCATCGGCTTTTTTGGATGTATCATGTATACAACCTAGGTGTCACAGCTATCCATGACCATTAAAACCAACCCTACATTATTGATGAAAACATAGTGTTGTAATCACGAAATTAAGATTTTGTAAAAGTAGTTGTAGTTACCAACGGACTATAGGATGACGAGTAAGCCATTGGTTTCTTCCAACCTGGACAAGTGATAAAATACAATGTCATATTGACTAAGAATGAAAACAAAAAACCTTTCATAACATTTCTGGCATAATAAGTATGCCATGTTATGATAGATGATATGATCATCAAACAACCTTTTCCAGGCGATGCTCATATTTTCTTGCATATGTTCATGTAGTTGGGCTGAGTGCCCAAAAAGCACACACAAAAGTACACAATTATCAACGAAAAAAAGTAATCAGCAAGAGTTAGCAGACATCGTCAAGCCTAAAAAGGCTAAATTCGTCTTAAAGGGATGCCTCATTATAAGATACTAGTACTACTCTTCATAAACACATTACGTCTTGCTTATTAAATCTATTATAAATTTTCCAAAATGGTTTTCACCTCGCATAATCTATCAAACTACAGTCTCGAAAGAATCTAGAACAAGTTGTATGGTCGACACGAGCTAGCAAGAAGCTTGTTATAATTGGATATCATATATTCATAATGGCGCGGTAATTGAAGATACAACTAAACTTTAAAGAATCAATAGATGTTTTAAGTTCGGTGATATAAATTAGTAAGAACTACTCAAATTTCATCAACGTATAACATTATAGTCGTAATAATGCATGTGGAGGCCATGGAACTATTAACTTCTTTGATTAACGCCACTTATATACCGAAACTACTTCATAGGCAGTCCAATATCCCTTGCTTACTTTTACTCTTTTGTGAAGTAAAAAACTATCAATGTCACAAATCAAAGGGCATTTCGTCATTCAACACATTTGACTACTAATCCACGGGGTTTGAGCCGACCATCACACGTACTCAAACCAGGCAAATCCCTCCCCATTTCAGGAAGGTTGGCATGCCCGGAATTGAAGTTGAGACCTCTAAATACAATAATTGGGTGGCCTACAACGCAGTTTCAATACGCGTGTGTAATCTAACTAATCATTAGTCTTGCCAAACATTAACTAATTAACTAAAAAAACTCTCTATCAATTATGTTTAAAACATAGGGTTATAATCTTAGCAACACAACAATTAACATTATCAGGAAAATAAAAAACAAAAACATTAACATAGAACATAGAACAAGGTTAATAGAGAGATATACTTATGTTGTTTCCGGACGAGGAGGGTGGGTGGCACGTGAGTTTTGTTTTGGGGGATTGGAGGGAATGGGAAGATGATTTATATTATCCAAAAGTTTGATCCAGTTTCTAATTGAGCCTGCTGTTGGGGTGTAAACGTGTTTAATTTCATTTTCAATCAGGTCAAAAGTGGAATACTACTTACATGTTTTTAACCCTTTTTTTCCTTCCACCAGAAGCTAATCATTAACTTTACCGTTTTAATCCAAACTTTTTCTTTTGTTTTGGGATAATATGAAAAATCGTTATCTTGTCACTTTTTGTAGTTGTATGTATCAACGTTTTTTTTTTCTTATCGTGTGTCTTCGAACTTTAAATTTCGATTATTATGTGATTTTGTGACCATTTTACCCTTGCTTTTTCAATTTCGAAGGGTAAAATGGTCATTTTATACATGGCAGAATAGTTACAAAATACACACAACGATCGAAATTTAGAAGTTCAAGACAAACAATAAGAAAGAAAAAAGTTCGGTACACACAACCACAAAAAGTGACAAGTACAATGCATTTTTTTGTTATTATCCCTTTTGTTTTCAAGCATTTTGGTATTACATTTTTTTTTTTTTTTTAATTATTATTATTTTTTTTTTTTTAAAGAAAAAGAAAATGCTAGTTTTGACAGGTCATTTAGAGCACTAGGTGTCAAAACGAGCTTAAGGTTCGTCGTCGTGCTACCTCAGCGCCACATCAGCATCCCATTTTTCCACAACTAACCACAACAAACCCCCTCCTCACTCATAACAAACATCAACCTCTTCATTTGGGACCCACCACTACCACTTTATTTTTTAAACGGATAGAAATTGAATATTCAAACGGTATAAAATCACTTTTGTCAGAAATGTTTACTCGTCGTCACCACGATTTGCTTGCCAACAACGAAGCACGGCGAGACACCC
>CM040245.1:122027579-122039215 GCA_022545495.1 Chrysanthemum lavandulifolium
GATTAATTGCACGACATTCTTCCATTATGGTTTGTTGGTCTTGTATTAAACGAGCAAAATCTGGATGAGGCAAAAGTTTGATGTGTTCAACGTGAGTCACAACATGGTCATTACTTAGATCCTCAAGTATAACCACGGAGTCAATTTGATTATCAATGGAAACCATAAGGTCACCTTGATCGTCAAATGTAACTACGGGGTCTAATTGAAATTGTCGGAATGAGATGTGGATGACTCATTTTGAACATTCTAAGCCTTGCCGGATTCGGATGTTGGCGGAGATATTAGATCGAGATAAATATGGTTTGTTCGGCACCGAGACAAGCCATCGATTGTCATACATTGGGCTGTGTCACTCATGTGTAACTCATGCATATTAGCCATCAACATAACAAATGCATTGGCTGCAAGTCCTCCATATCATCATCAGTGCGCATCTGCGATAAAGGCATGTTCTTTGTCGAGTTCCACCGACTTCATCCTTAAGAGCCAAAGAAGAGCCTCTTTGTGATAAGCACTCGCCCTAGTCCTCGGATTGGGCATGCATTAGCAGTGTCCCTTCTCATTGCGGTTGTAGCATCAAACACCATTCAAACCATTACGAGCATTTCCTGTTCCACCACTTGAGCTCTGTTGTTATTCCTACCCATAGCATTAAACCCTTGACCACCGCCCATCCGGCGACCATAACCATGATTCCGAACTTCAACTCGTCCATTGTTACTGTGACTTGATTCCATGTGTTAGATGAGGAACGAATCGATTGTTTGATTTGTTGGTATAACGGCTAAAAGCATTAGCAATCATAACAAATCCTTGTTGCAATGCTTGAATGCATCGTTCCTCATTAACTTCAACGACAAATGCTTGAGCATTGTTGTTGTATGGAACCAATTGATTATGTTGAGATTGCCGTGATTGATCATTTGGTGTGATAGTGGCGGTTGGTTGAGTTGTTGGTTAAGGAGGATAACTGTTTTGAGCATACAAGGCAAGTTGTTGATTTTCCGGATGTGAAGGTGAAGCAATTTGAGCACGGAGAATCCTTTCCTATCAACTTCCTTTTCATGAGGCTTCAAGTAATCGTACAACAATCCGTATGTAGAATGATGCATGTTCTTTGCTTGACGAAGAAAAATGACATACTTCTCCCATTCGGGACCAAGACTACTCAGAACTTAGTATTAGCGCAATTCTTGGCATGATGATGTTGTGTTTATCCAAATCATTGATGATGTCTCGAGAAGCGATGATGATAAGACTCTAGTGTCTCTCGAGGTTCAATCAAGAAGTGTTCATAAGCCAAGTATATTTTGGATTCCATATCCTCCGGATTGAGTGAGATCCTTCCATAAGTAGATGAATGTGTTCCCACATTGCCTTTGCGATCTTTTGAGCATCAACACTTGAAGAATTGGGTTTGGTAATCCTAAAAGGATATATTGCATTGCAAGCTCATCGACTTCATAGTGTAGAAGTTCTTACGGATTCGTGTCTGCTGTGAGCAATGTTTGATTGTTCATCTCTTGGTGGATTAGCATTTGGATCTCCGGGTATAATGACAGAGGCATCCGAAATGGACCTTCAAGATAACCTTCTTTAAGAACTTTCCATGTGGCTTCTTCGGATCACAAAACCTAAAGAACCTAATCACCCATTGATCGTAGTTTCACGGAGTGAGCATTGGAGGTCTATCAAGTGATCCACCTCATGAATTGATTGTTGGCTGCTAAAGCTTCACACATCTTTGCAAACCAAGTGGGTTCCTTCATAGTGTTCCTTGATGGATGTTGATTGAAATCGTTTGTATAGGGTTGAACTTGAAGACTTGGTGGTGTTTGAACCATTTGTGGTGGAGGAATTGCTACAAGTTGTGGAGTATGTTGTTGATTAAATTGTTGTTGATAAATTGCTTGTTGTTGATTCCATTGTTGATGTTGTGGACTTAGTTGTTGTTGTCGTTGAGAATAAGTGTAAGGAAATAGTTAGAGTATGGTGGTTGTGACATGTTGAAACCTTGTGTTGGTAAAATGGATCTTTGTAGTAAAATGAACCTTTGTTGATGAAGTATCCTTAGGCGTAGAAATCACAATAAACCAAGTAAAACTTATGCGTAAAAACACTAAAGTTACGGCGAATCGGCAGGTTACGCAGAGGTTTAGCTTACACGTAAGCGAGGGAAAAAGCACTAAAGTTATGCGTAAGCGAGAAGTTAGGCGTAGAAAACTTAGGCGTGGGATTACCTTATCGTAAGACTGGGCTTAGGCGTAAGATGAATCTTATGCGTGGGATGTTCTCTGGCGTAAGCTTTATGCTTATGCGTAATTTTAGGGTTTTATCCCAAGTGATCTTTACACTATCACAAAGGCAAAAGATATCCAAAGTCAACATATTTCCGTGCTTATCCAAGCAAGAAAACCGGAGTAAACCACGGCGAAGATCAAACCAAGGAGTGAGTTACGCGTAAGTTTAGGGTTTCAACTGCAGCGTAGGACTACTCGTAAAGTGACTTTTGCCCAAAGATGTTTCTAAACAGATTTTTGTGATGAGAAAGCTTCAATATCACCAAAATAACACAAAAGTGTGAAACTTGATGAACCAAAGCGTCTTAAACAGTTATGCGTGAGCGAAATCCTCGTTAAAAATCAAGCTCAAGCGTTTATCCACGCGTAAAGTTTGAAACTTTTGCCAAAAGCAGTTATTTTAACACCTTAAAACATTGAAAGTACAAGAATCTTGGATTCAAACGTGTAAAATTGTGTTTTTAAGTGAACCAAAGTATCAAACCACACACGTATGTTCTACGCGTGGGACCAAAACCCACTTCAAGAAACAATCGTTCACCCAACTATTTGGCGATTGATACCACTGTTAGGTCACTAGTTTTACAACACAAGCATCAATGAAAGAAATAGAAGAGATAGAGGCGGATGAACACGTTAAACACACACACACACACACTTAATAATAATACGGTTGTGCGTAGAGGTGAGAAAGTGAATAAAATGAACAACCAACCCTCAGTGAGGGTTATTACATAGTATTTATAGGAGGAAGCTAGGGCAACACTCCTAGTCCCTTCCTTTCTCCTATGGGCTTGGGCCTAAGCTCATGGGCCTTCTACATAAGCTTAAGGCTAATAACAAATATAAAGGCCATAATTAAGCTAACTATTACATATGAATCACTAACACTTAATTTAGGTTTAGGGGTGATTCCAACATGTGCTTAAGTCATCTGGATGAGAATACAACTCAAAGACTATGGTTACGTATTTGACAGAATCTCGATGTACTGCGACAATCGAAGTGCCATTTTTGCGATCTCGTGCAACTCTGTTCAAAATTCGAAATCAAAGCACATCAATCTTCGATATCATTTCATCAAGGAGCACGTGGAAAAGGGTACCGTTGAACTATACTTTGTGGTACTTGAATACCAACTGGTAGATCTTCTCACCAAAGCCTTAGCTCCTCGCTAGGTTTAATGAGTTGGTCCACCGGATTGGTATGCGGTGTTTGACTCAAAGGCTGGATGAACTTTTAAAACATTCTTAAAACCGATTGAACACCAAAACCTCTTTTGTAAATATTTTCAAAACAAAATACAAAAATATAAAATCGATAAAACAACAAAATATTCTTCTATCTATATTTCTTTTAACATGGCAAGTACAATTCTTCCGTCAACACTTATCTCTTTCATAATTAAGTACTTTCTCGGTCAAGTGTTGAGGGGAGAAAGTAAATATTTTCGATTTTATAAAACCTTGTACTTGCATGTTATCTCATCCGGTTGTTTCTTTTATAATGGTGGTCGCATTTCGGTTTCTTGACACTCTCCGGGCTCAAATTTAGAAAATTTCATTATTTCTTAAGTCAGGCGCCCGGTTTTTCCAAATATCATACTTCTAAGTAACCAAAAATGGAACTTATGGGTTGTGGATGTAAATGGTTAAGGTGGAGGACTGAATTTGTCATATGCTTAAACTAATTTTTAACAAAATCACTCCACCAACTTCACTTTTACATTTAATTCAACACATTTAATTTTTAACCTAACCATCCCACGCATAAGATTCTTTCGGCTAATTTTTGCTTTAAACTCCTGACTTGTAAGTGTTTTTATGATCTTAATGTGTTTATAAACATTGGTTTTTAATCTCACAAACATCCAACGGCTTGATCTTAAGTTATGAGTGATTTTGTGTTCTACGCATATGCGTATGAACACAAAATCATCAATGGATGTTTATGATGAAATTATTGTGTCAAAATGCTCAAAAACATGTGTTATAAACATTTCCAACTTCATAATCCACCCGTAAAACGATTTAATGGTGATTGAAGAATTAGGGTTTAAGCGTAAATTTGGGTGTTTTCATTTGGGAGAGTTTACGGTAAAAAGATGGTTGTGTTATGTTTTTGACATGTTTAATTTACCAAAACCTTGCTTGAAACATACCCGAAACATTAATTTGGTGAAAACTAAGAATTAGGGTTTATGTTCATGAATTGGGTACTTTTGATCCATTAGGTTTTGATGTTAAAACTTGTTGCAACATAGTCATATGGCTCTAAGATATCCCAAAAATGATTTGGTGCAATTTCTATGGTTAAAACAGTTACTCGTAAAATTTGAATCTTAGGGTTTAGTCATTTACGCGTAAGCAAGTTTTACGATAAGTGATTTGGACTATTGTTCATGAGAAATCTGAAAGAGATTGAATGTATGTGTTAATGATGGTGTTATGATGAATTTATTTCGTGATTATTACGGCGTGAAAACTCGTAATCAAGGTTAATTGAGCCTACGCATAAGGATCACCTTACGCGTAGAATGTTATGCGTAAGAGAAATCTCACGCGTAACCTTTACGCGTAAGGTTCTATAAAGGGGACTACATGTATCCTGTGAAGGATATGTGAACAAAGAACCTTTACGCATAAAGTTCACTCACGAGTAAGCCTTACGCGTAAGGTTCCATATACGCCACGCGTAAGCTCTATGCCTAAGGTTCTCTTTTCCACGCTGTAACATTTCTTACGCGAAGTCAAGATCCCACGATAAGCTTATGCTTACGCCAGATAACCATTCTTGTTCGCATAAGCTTGGAATTTTAAGCCAAAGCGTTAGATCAACCAAAATTATGAATTGTTATTCTGTACAAACTTGTAAATAAATAAATCATAACGTCGCGAAACCAAAATGTCATTAATAAGCTTAAATGTTTAATAAGTTGTGGAAATAAGTGAAAACTTGGACTTTAAAACTCAAAGTTAATCTACTCAAGAAACTTATCACGACGTCTTTGGACTATTGGACTAACAAGTGACATTGGACTCGTAACAATCATTAACATATCACATTCAATAAATAGACAATAAAATCAACTTTTGACTAACGTAATGTCTTTCGATATGTTGGTTCTTTTGGCTAAATATCTTTCAGATCACGATATGGACGTTCAAATGGAAAATGTGGATGCACCAAATGTTCTCACAGTTGAAGACATCTTCCCCAATGGTTACCCAATGAAGATTGGAAAGAATAATTGATCTACGCAAAACCGTCAAGTTTTCTCACGCAAGCAAGAAACTTAAAGCGACTTAAGCACGGATGCAATGAGGATGCAGGGAGTATAGTGTTTCCGGTCGTTATGTCCCAAATGAGTTGTGCAATGGATTATCAAACGTTTAGTGATCGGGAAATTTGAACGGAAAAAGGATCAGATTATGATTATAACTACAACAAAAGCCAATAAGTTAAAAACGGCTTAAATGCAAATTAAAGGAAATTAAAAAGATAAAATCTATTAAATAAACGCTATCACTATATTTAAAATGATGAACGTTTAAAACTTAAAACTAAAAACTTACGTTTAAATTAAAAATACGTAAACGTACAAAAATAAAAAGTGAAATACAAGAAATAAAAGTCCTAAAAATATGAAAAATACATTTTACATACCTAATGATATAAGAAACTTTTAGAAAAGAAAATTATTTTTATAACTAATTAATTAATTATTATTAATTAAAAACTATTTTAACTATTTAATAATTACCTAAATTACAAGAAAATAGGAAATAAAGCTAGGAAAATAAAATTAAGACTTGGAAAAGTTTAAAATAACAAATTAGACTTTTCAAAACTATTTTGTATTTTTATGATTATTTTCTATTTTTATGAATTAAAACTATTAAAAACTAATTAAATTACTAAAAATTACAAAATAAACTATGAAAATATGGAAAATTACTTTTTCACTTTTTATATTTATCTAAACTTAAAAATTGAAAATTATTTTTTGAACCTTTTCGAATTTTTATATTAAATGCTATTTAAAAATGCTTAAAACTAATTTATATTAAGAAAAATAGCAAAACAACTTAGAAAAATCGAAAATTTAGGAAAAGCTTAAAATTAAATAAGGAATCTGAGAAAAATGGAAAAACAAGGTGCTATGTGGAGAAAATGGGATCTGATGTGCAAAGTGCTTTAGAAATAAGCACTTGGATAAGCTAAAGTGCACCAAAGTGAACCAACTGTTTACAGAAGCAAATTTATGCAATAAGAACCAAAATGAAACAAAGATTCACAAGTCTAAACCACAGAATCACAAGCTAAGACAAATTTGGCTTATTGAGAGTTTAAGCTAGAAACAGTGACTGGGGGGCAACTTTTGATACAAGCACAAGCTTCAAATGAAGCTCAAAATGAAAATCACCAATTGGGACTTAAAGAAGACCTAGGTGAGACCTCACAAACCCAAACTCGACCTTGGGTGGCTCACGATGAGTTACATGCACACTGCACAAAGCGAGGAAATCTCGATTAAACTAACCCATGTCTTGCGGGTAATTGGAGCCTAAAAGAGAAGCTATTTTAGAGCTTTTAAGACAATTGTAAAAATATGCTAAAATGGTGACAAGTAAGAACACCAACTGAAGTTTCTAAAATGCCAATTCTCACTGTAAATTGCTCAAAAATGAAAACATGAAAAATCTTTGCAGTTGGCTCTAAAACAGGTTTCTAGCAAATTTGACTTTTGAACAAAAACTGCAATGTTGACTATTATGAAGTATGATCCTAATTTCTCAACTGAAATTGATATTATATGATGGATTAAGACTACTGCAAGCTAGATTGATGACTTTTGAACACAAAACAGATGATTGGCTTTTCCAATTTCCAACAGTGGACCAGTTAAGACAGTGGATGAGCTTTTTTTGACTTTGAGCACTAGCAGATCCAATTTAATGACCAAAATGAGTTCCAATATACTTAATAGACATGGACTACAGGAATCAACCACTACATAAGCCTCTGAGACAGATTACTCGTGAACCAAACACCCCTTTACACTACTAACTAAGACTCAAAACTAATCTAAACACTGAATTAACCCATGATACTGATCCAATTAAGTTTAAATACTATAAATACAACTAAATCAACAAATTTAAACTACTAAATACTGCACAACCAGATTATGCAAATGAACTTAAAATTCACTTACCAAGGGTCCTTAACCACTATGGTTTGAAACAAGTTAAGCAGAGAACAACTACCCTAAATATCAACCATAGGCATCTGAATCAACCCATTTGAATTGCTGCATCAACCCCTAACCATTTCCATAGCCATTTGATCACCTGTTTGACTTTAGTTGACCAAGAACCAAAATGGGTTGAAACTTGAATGTGAGCTAGTATAAGGCTTTCACAAGCTCATTTGAGCTTATTGGTGATAGATGAGATTTATAAAGCTTTTAAATGAGATTTTAACTTTGGAAATTTTAACGTTGATGCAAATATATGAAAGCAGATAAAACTTGAAATCAATGATTAAAACTTGGTAATCGCAAATTCAACTTGAGTTTAACATTTGTAAACACAAAATTACGCTTTGAAATTAAATTAATACATTAAAGATAAAAAGCGACATAAGGAAATTTAAAACTAATAATCTACTACTCTATTTGCTTCCTTCCTCTGTCTTTTATATTCCAAAGCTACTCTCTCTCTTCGAATCTTTCCACCATTCTTCTCATTACTTGGATTGGAAAAAGCAGATCTTGGCCATTGAAATAGATTTTGGCGCCAAAATGGGTGTTTGACAACCTGGGTTGAGTGAGGAGGAGGTGCATTAAATGCATCTTGGAGGCTTGTTGTAGGTGGGGAACATATTTGAGTGATTGGAGAGGAGGAATGGGAGATAACTTGTTGCGGAGTAGCGGTTGGGAGGATAGAGTTTGGCGGGATTAAGATATTTGACCAGTTTGATCCAAGTGGTAAATAATGGAAGGGGTTCATAATTCAAAATGACAGGGGTCCAAAGTTATGAAAGGGGGTCCAAAAATGAGTTAAAGGGTTTAATAATCCAAGGACTAAAGGTGTAAATGCTGAAATTGCAAGGACTTGAACTGCCAATCTTGCAAAGATGTTCCAAGGACTTAAAGTGACAATCTTCAAAAATACAAGGACCAATGTTGCCATTTTCACATTTTCCAGGGACCAATTCTGCCAATTTTGAAACTTGAATGACCATTTTGTAATTTTCTCAAACTTTTCATATTTTCACCAAAGGACTAAATTTGACAACTTTTGATTTTAAAAGGACCTTTGGTGACTTTTCTTTGAAATTTTGACTCGGGGACTATTTTTGACAATTTTTGAAACTTGGGGACTAAACCGCCATTTTGCAAATTTGATCGTTTTCATCGATTTTGATATTTTGCATTTAAAACACATAAAACACTTGTTTGTGATATTTAAATCATTTTGATGCGTTTTGAGTGTTTTCGGATGATTTTGTAGTTTATTTTGTACAAAATGATGAGTATTTGACACTCATCAATCCCCACATGAGATATTGCTAGTCCCTAGCAATGATTTGAAAAACATAATGGATTTTAATCTCTTTACCAAAAGCCATTACTCGGAGTAGCCAAATGTTTCGATTCAAGTAAGAACCATGGTACACCGATAACCATGTGATTTTGAGCAAACCACCGCCTTTCAACGGATTTGATTTTGTCTTTACCGTGTCGCACTTTACGGACTAGCCAACTCTTAGATAAATTATCAATATTATCTTTGGTGAGTGATTACCAATTATGGTTTTCCATTGCCTTTACCACAAGCCATAATCTTGCGGGCTAGCCAACTCTTCACTTTTAAGGATATGGTGAGTTGAATACCATACAATTTTGGGCAAATTGCAAGCCATATAAGCGGATTTGAGAAATCTTTACCAAGAGCCGTTTGCTCTGGATTAGCCAATCCTTTTGTCTTCTGAGACATGGCGGATGATAACCAAGATGAGTAAGTGTAGAACACTTACTCCAAAAAAATTTTGGCCAAAACGGGGAATTGGTATGATTATATGATAAAATTCGTGAGAATTCCCCACACTTAGAAATGAATATTGCCCTCAATATTCAAAGTACCAGCGGTTATGTCGAAACAAAGAACGAAAAGGGAAATATTACGGCCATTATTTAGAAAGAAGTTTTTTTTTTTTTTTTTTTTTTGGAACTCTATATACAAAACATGTGGGCAACCCCACACTAGGGTGGTAGAAAGAGGGAGAAGATGTAAATATAGGTGAAAACCCATATGGCATGCTCTGTTTTGATTTCAGTCGCTAGCTTGACTCGACCCGCATTCATTTGTTCATGGGGAAAGTAACGTGGAAAACCAATCTCGATCGGACTTTCGCTCACAATGTTAATGAACATATGAACATCGAAAGTTCCACACCGACGAGATATAAGCTGCGGTATTGTTTAATAGTAGACACTATAAGGGATGATACCGGGGTCAAAGATGGTGTCCTCATTCCCGAAAGAGAAAAGGAAAGAGCAACCACACCATCTCGTGAAGAATGGAATAAAGACGTACATGAGAATGCAAGTCCATTCCTCAAAGAGATAGAAGCAAATCACCATTTTGACATTTTAAGCTTAAACTTGAAGCTTAGATGGTGATTGTCAAGAAGATGTCAGGGAGGAGGGTGGGAAATGGTTCTTCAATCAACAAACTTTCCAAAAAGGATGTCTCCCTCCGGATCAAAGTAAGTGTTATCAATTCTGTTGGAATTGACTCATCACTAAGAAATGCATTGACTTCATTCCAAAGTTGTCATCTTCCTCATCGGAGTGAGAGAAGGAATGGAAGAGTGGGAATAAGACTAGAGGATGATGGATCATTTTGAGCAATTCATCAATGGGAAGAATGTCTCCCATTGGATCACAAACATCATCATCCAACTCGGATGAAACCAAGAGAGTTTGGTTTCATCCACGGACTTAACAATCTCGATGCGACAAGCGATCTTGGGAGGTGGGACAAGTGGTGTGCTCTTAGAGCTAGCAGTTTCCACCACTCGATGAAGTCTCGATTCTAGATCATCGTCATCATCATCAAGAACACTCTTGACTTCCACAGTGCGACTTTCAAACCATTTGCTTGAACGGGGTAATTTTCAAAGCTTTGAGCTCAAGACGTTTTGGTGAACACTCTTAACTGTGAAATTTGAGAGTGTTGCATTGATTCTTTCAGTATTTTGATCAATTGTGGCAACACTCTTTTTGTATAGAGGTTTGGAGTCTTGGTTAATATTTAACGTGAGCTCTTCGTTGTCAACCCGTATGGTGACTCTTGACAAACACATCAATCGAGCACCACTCGCTTTCAAGAAAGCTCTCCACAAGATGAGGGAACTCTAGGATCCGCATCGAAGTCTACTACAACAAAGTCGGCATGAAAGTGAAACTTTCCCACTTTCATCACGACATCCTCGGCTATCCCAAGTGGACGAGTTACGATACGGTCCGCTAGCTCGAGTGTCATACTGAGTGGATGAAAGTTCGGGAAGAGGCAGTTTCTTCCACACGAGAGGGCATGAGGTTAATGCTAGCGCCAAGATCGGCCAAGGAGACATTGAAACATCCCAAGAAATCACACGGGATTAAGAACCGGCCGGGGTCTTCAAGCTTTTCGGGAAGCTTATTAAGAATGGTCGTGAGCATTGTTCATTTAGAGGGTTTTAGCCATCTCGATAGCTTATCTTTGTTGGTGAGTAAGCCTTTAGCGTGGATGCAAATTTAGGCATTAGGACGAGAGCATCAACGAAGCTTATATCAAAGTGAAGCTCATTGAAGATTTGGAAAAACTTCTCCATTTGCTCTTTGTTTTTGTCTTTGAGCTTTCATCATTCATTCTTGATGGGTAAGAAGCGACTAGACTTTTGAGTGGGATGGAAGTGTTTTTGGCTCAGATTTTCTTGAACTTGGGTTCCGGACTTGAAGGTTGGATTACCGAAGGTGGGACGTGTCGGTATGCCGTGGGCTTGAATAATGCACCTTGTCCGTTGTCTCCTTGGTAACTTGACTAAATGCCACGGGAGGAGGGGCATTGGGTCTTAGGTCCATTGTCGTCTTACCACTACGAGTGGTGACTGGCTTTCAACTCGGCATTGGGATTAGGAATAGTATTGCTCGGGAGTCCTCGAGAAGATGGCGAAGCTTTGTTCATATTCATGTTCATGAAACCGCTCATCATATTCTTTAACTCATTTGTCTGCCGAGGACAAGTGTGGTATCAATTTCCCTTTTAGCTCACCTCTCAT
>CM040245.1:122039315-122106296 GCA_022545495.1 Chrysanthemum lavandulifolium
ACAGTAGAGATGTGGTTGCAGCCATGTCGGGAGTTTTCTACTGGTGGTGAATTTGTATATCTGAGCCTATGTATTGTTGAGAAATAATTAGTCGTCATCGCTGAGTATTATTAAGTTTACTAAAGCTTTTTTATTGGTATTTTATGCGGGTTTGTATGTGTCGGAATGAGGGACGTAGCAATCTTGGGTTTTCATTGTTACACTATCAGATCATTTCCATTTAGGTCATTAAAGTTGAACCTTTCTTCTATAGTTTATGGTCAAAGTAACAGTATCAACCCATTTTTTACGAACGGGTAGATTGTGGTTAGGTTTTTATCTTAATGTGTCACACCGGTAAATTGCTGTTATGTACAATGGTATGTTTAAACAAAGTATCCTTTATCCGCATTTCGCGAAGTATGTGCATTATAAGGCTATGTTGCATTGGTTCACTCATATCATGTCGTGCTAATGCATACATTCTGAATTCATGATTAAAAATATCTAATATATATGCCTTTAAATGAGCATACTTTTTCTGATATCTATAGTCTTTGGTGTTGCATAGTCAAGCTATGATTCCGATGGTTGTGGAGGTACATATGACAGCGTGCCGAGCTTTGATACAGACTACGACATATCTGAGCGGCTACAGGGTTTGTTGGTGATAAACGTCGCAGAATTATAGTAACTAATCTTCATGTTGTTAGTCCAGGTAGTTAGTTACGTGACTTTTTTCCGTTTCACATGTTGATTAAATAACTTTTAGGTATTTCTTTGGCTGAATTAATTATTGAGGCGTTGGTATTCACAATTTGTGATGAATGTTCTCATACTTATTTAGGTATTCCGTGAAAGGAACTCCTTTGATGAAGACACTGTCATCATCTCCTTCAATGCATTTTCCAACAGAATCAGTCAATTATGATGAGATCGCTATGCACCAAAGCTTGCTATTTTCCGACACTCTTAAGGCATTTTTCTTCTCTTCTTCATGTTTCTTAACTAGAGTAATCATAAGAGGTGCACAATGGATTGGTTAGGTAAAGGTTCACATGGGTTCGAGTCAAAACAAGTAATAATGTAGTACGCCAACTACGAAACACTTGTTATCCAGTTTTGAATTTTATGTTGTAAATTATTAGGAGTTTTTTATTTGACCATAGTAATTTTAAAATTTATTTAACAAAACATAGTACTTTTAAATTTATTTAACAAAACATAGTACTTTTACATAAACCTAAGTATTTTACAAAAACAAACAAACTAACGGGATCGGTTCTTGTGAGAATGCATGCTAATGTAAAAATTAGAAGTGTCAACCTTGAAGAATCTGGATATAGCAGTTATCAATTCGAATCTGATCGAAGATGCTATTATTGAAAGCTTTTGCATTTAAAAAGAAAGGTTTGATGATGCTACGATAGATGGTGATGATGTCGATTAACGAAATTAAAAAGGTTGATAAGGATGATGATGTTCAATCCATATTATATGAATTATGATGATCACAGATTGTAAAAGACGATGACGAAGAATTTCGATTCATGTTATGATGATGATCATCAGATGGTGATATGCATAACATCTTTTTTTTTGCATCAACGATCTCTATGATGCGCACTATATCTTTGGTTAAAAGGTTATAGATTAGAATAAAATTATATTGATGATCATAAACTTATGGTCTTTATCTACGAAATTAAGCTTTATGTAGTTGCAATCAATAAAATGCAAAAATTACACTTTGCATGATGATAATATATGACGCACCAATAAATGATGATAAATTACACTTTGCATGATGATTATATTGATGATAATATTTACCTTAACCCATTTGAGCCAAAGGTAAACAAATCAAATTTGCTACTTCTAAATTTTATAAACAATTATGATCCACAAGCGTTGCAGGTCAACTGAAAAATATTTAGAGATGACATAATGACGAAAACAACATGTATTTTCTTACTCATTGACTCCCACATTATCAAACAGAACTGGCATTGTCGATTACAATCCATAAGATGGAAAAATCTTATCAATAAATCTAATTTCAATTTATCGGAAAGCTTAATCATAGATAGCAATCTATAAATCAAAAGAGGCAGCAAGTATCAAGTTCATAACTTATATAAAATCCCAAATGTTTACAAACAAATTATAACTTTTACGATCAAATTAAAAATCATTTCAAACATAGAGTTGAGGGTAAACAATAATTAAACCATCACAACATACACTTGCAAATTTATGAAAACTGTAAGAAACATTTACAACTTACGTATAGACTTTATTTAAAGTTTGGGAGGGGCTTGTGTATGAGGAGGCTGCACTCCGTATGGTGGTGCAGGAGGTCCGATATATTGAGGAATTGTTGCTTCGTTGCGACCACGGTTTTTCCCAAAAAGGTAACACCCGATACCAATAATAAATAAGAGCAGTATCATAGGCAACGATATGAAGATGACATAGCCCATGACACCGTTTGTAGCTTAAACCAAATACGGTACCACACAACTGCAATAACAACAATAATTTATCAACAACTTGTTAAGATAATGACATAACCAATGACAACGTTTGAAGCTTAAACCACATACGGTGCCACACAACTGCAATAACAATGATATTTTATCAACAACTAGTTGATGGACAATTAAGGGAATTGATTTAATTAGCTTATTTTTCTGGCTTATTGGTTGATAGGCCAATTTCGAATATGAGCTTATCGGATTATGAACTTACATTATATTGCTTTTCAAAAAAATTAAAAAAGTAAATAAAAATGAACTTACATTATAAAATCTTAAAGATTGAACTTTTAGCGAACTTTTCAAATTCAAATAAGCCCAAACAAGCCAATAAGTTAAGTAAATAAACCGATCTAAGCTACTCAGTACCTCGTAGTTACCAGCTTCATTGCTTGTGGGGTAATTTTTTACATGTAATATCATATCATATCATAAACTAATTAACATATGTTAAGTATTCAAGTAGTCTAAGTTTCTCATAATCGAATTCTTTAATTTCAAGCACATCAATAATTTCCACTTAAGAAAGAATATTATCAATGGTTAAAGCTATATAATAACAATTTATTTTCAAATTTGTATCGAAAGGAGATCTTTACTTTCTTAGTAGTTAGTACTTAGTACCATTATAAACAACCAACTTTAGATTTTCGTTTTAATATGATACATTTGGACGTGTAACAGTTATTAAAATACGATTACCACGTCAACAAAATGTAACATATCAATTTAAATGATGGTTGTTTATAATGGTAATAAAAGGGGTAAAATTTCACCGTAACACAAATTTGAAAGTAGATTGTTATTATCCGACTTTAACCTAAATAACAAGCTCAAGCTAATAAGTTCTTAGTTTTCAGTACTTGTGGGAATAGTTTTTATTTTTACATGTAACATCATCATGTTTGGAGACTTATAAACCTATGTTGAGTAGTTTAACAAGTTCATTATAAATCTAAGATTTTGAGGACATCAATAGTTTATAACTTTAAAGTCCACTTTAGAAACAATTTATTAACCTCAACTTGCTAATCAAATAATCAATTCACTTTGATCTTAAATTTCTATAAGAAAAAACTAAAAATAAGTAAACAGAAAGATTAAAACATACCGAATTTTCAGAAAAACACACATATAAATAAAGTGATTCATAACTAGATAAATAAAAAAAGAGATTAGTGGTACCTCAAGATTTTCTTAGCAGTTTTTGTGAGTTGATGTGCAAGAGAAGTGATGAACAGGGAATTGAATCGTAAAGGAAAGATATCGATGCTTCTAGCTCAAGTGATGCATTTCTTCGGTGGACTATCTTTTTCTCTAAAAATGTACCTTTTCTTATTTCATAAATAATAATGTCATTTTTGGAATACATCTAAAAGAAGTAGACACGTGTTAATTTATCATCGAGTCTTCCAATTTGTGACAACACCACGGGTGGTACGTTACGTCTTCAATATCTTTATCGTAAAATAGAAAACACATTTTTTTTTTCTTTTCTTTTTTTCGCAAAGCTGAATTATATTCAACTTTCAAATCGTACATCATATTCGGCATTTCTCAAATCAAATAGACTTTATACACCCGATATCTAATAGACCTACTAGCACGTCTGACAATACTAATCTCTGACAGGATTTCAAAACAGAGTAAACACACTCATTCCCGCAGTATCCATTATCATAACCTGAATTCACTTTAAAAAGAACCATACCATCTAGCTACATTTCCATTACACCTTCCCACTAAAACCACTCAACCATCGTTCACAGAAAACGCATTTGCTAATAACTTAAAAATGATTAATATTATTAGACTAAAATATTTTTGTTTATTAAAAACAATGTGATTTATTAATTACTTAAATTTTTAATTGCAATTTAAGCCATTAAATTTTTCATTTTCACTTACTTCACACCTTTATATAAATAAATAAATTAATTGCACATACAAATTAAAACTACTATACATCGTTGTTAGGAATTAGAAATTAGATATTAAAGAGTCGGTCACGCCAGTATTTGTAATCGTTAGAAAATTTCGTAGTCGTAGTTATTTTAAGTTAAGTAGTATCTAGTTAAGTAACACCGTGGAGACTGACGGTCTTTCTGCCCACCAGTATCTGCGATCCACGACTAGTTGTGTGGCGATTTATGTAAGATATAAATCTCTCTACCTTCCAGGTAGAGTTGGGCTAATAATAATATCTTTCACTTTCTCTCACTAAGGATTCATAAACATCTAACTTTCTCTCTAAATTCCATCTATATGCTACTTTGTGTTATGATTTGATGTGTATGTGAAAAGTTATATCTTACAATTAGTATCAAGAGCCATGGTTGGATCATATCTTGCACATCTTTGGATTTCTAGTGGTTTTAGGTGGTTTTGAGTTTGAAAAAGTTTAGTGGTTTTGCATCATTTGGTTGATTTCTTGTGTTAAAGTTTGAATTTTGTTAGTACTTTTATGTTTAGAATCATCACAAGTGTTTAGGTTTCATTTGGTAAGCTTGAATCATCTTGGTTGGGTTGTTTTGGATTGAAAAGTGATGTTTATATGGTTTTCATGCTAGCGACTTAGTTCACGGATAATTTTCTTCGTGGCGACTTGCTTCACTAATTTATAGCGAGTTACGCTTTAGACCTAGCGAGTTAGATCTAGCGAGTTAAAGTACAAGTAGTGGACTCTCCACTACTGAGTAGCGACAGTGGTAGCGACTTGGTGCATGGCGAGTTGCTTCTTTAGCGACTTGCATCTTTAGCGACTTGTGTGGCAATTGCTGCCAAAATTTTTGCTAGCGACTTGAGACTTGGCGAGTTACTACTTAGCGACTTGCAGTTGTCTAGCGACTTGGGACTCTAGCGACTTAGTGGTGTAGCGAATTAAGTGTTAGCGACTTAGTGCATTATCTTCTAGCGACTTAGTGCATTATCTTCTAGCGACTTAGTGCATTATCTTCTAGCGACTTGAGTGATTGTTTACGGTTTTCTCTTGATTTAGTAAAATCCCGTGAAAGAATCTATTTCCCGGTTTAATCATAGAGTTATAAAATCCCGTATAATCTGTTAACATGTCTACCAACGTTCCTCATCATCTCCACTGCTGTTGAGGATGTTCAAGCGGTGGCTCGGATACTCGTCCACCCATGCTTGAGCGAATCGACTACGATTCTTGGGCTCAGCGAATCGGGCTGTATTGCCTTGAAAGGAAAATGGTGTCAACATCCTCAAATCCATTGATGAAGGACCATATCGAGTTGAGGCGACTAGAGACATACTTGATACTAATGCGATGGTACTCTGCTTTACGGAATGGATGGACCTAAGATGTATGATGAGCTTGATGATAAGGATAAAAGAGATTTGATGCGGATATCGGGGCTTGAACATTGTTCTTCAGGTCTTCCTAAAGACATCTACAAGGTGATCAATCATAACACGGATGCTAAGGCGGTTTGGGACAATGTTAAGATGCTTCTCTCGGGTTCGAAATTAACTATGGAAGGCAGAGAATCTGACTCATGGCGAATTTGAGCACTTCAAGATGAAACCGGATGAGAATGTCTATGAGTACTATGTGATTTCATAAGTTAGTTAATGACATGAGGAACATCGAATGACTATGCCTAACATTCGGTTGAACTCAAAATTTGTGAACAACATGAATCCCGAATGGCACAAGTTTGTTACCGTGTGAAGCTCACTAAAGGATTGAAGAATACAAACTATGAGCAACTCTATGCCTTCCTCCTTCGAGAATGAGAGACATGCTATGTTTGAAAAATTGATTCTCGATCGGTTCAAAACCAACCGAGGGAGAGACAAGCTCGTCTAATGACTCTAAAGCTTTCTACTCGAACATCGAATCACAACCAAAGCATCACAAGTCATACCTTTGGGTAATGGTAATCACAAACTCATTCCCGATCCTATGTACAAACAAGGCGATCTTTGATGCTCACGTGGGTAGCTTCATTAATCAACTAGCTCTTACCATTAGTCAAAACATGAATACTCTCCACAAACCAACAATAACCTCGAGCGCATCTAACCCACGCAATCAAGCCATTGTTAAAGATGGAAGGATCGTGGTGCAACCGATTCGGGAAAGCGATATGATCGGGGACGAGTGGGCTGGGAGAGGTTATGTTGGCAACAGAATCGAGAAGGAATGGTAACCAAGGTCAAGCTAAGCCCATCAAATGCTATAAGCGTGGTGGTGAGGACACATTGCAAGGAACGCACATCTCCAAAGCGTCCACGAATCTTGATTACTTGAGAGATAAAATCTTTCACCGCACAAGCTCGGGACAATGGTCTTTGCTTTGAATGAAGAGGAATTGTTGTTTCTTGAGAGGCAATGCCAAGACCTATGATGTAGATGTGGATGAGCGACTTTATTCGGAGATAGGTCACAATCATCGAGATGCCTTTCAAGTCACCGACCGTGATGCATCGACTCGATGTGGATGATGGACCCTCTGCACACACAATTTTATGGCTAGCATTTCTCCAATGGTTTCTCCCAAGGTCTCTTCTTCACCACTAGCCGGGCCATCCCATGACAAGCTCATCTCGAGGTATTAAAACTATCGATGATCTTGATGTGCAGCAGATGCATGACAAAGTACAATCAAGCGAAACTATTGAATCAAATATTAAAATATGGGTAATATCAATATTGTCCCATATGATCAATATGTGAAACAAAGTGAAAGTGAAGTTGTACCAAGTGATGCATCTTCTGCGGTCAACAATGACTATGTTTTGATGAATACACCGCATGCCCTGATGATTCCGTAATTTACGAACTAAATGCCTATAAAGAGCGTGTTGCTATTTATGAACAACGTGCTAAGTTTGAGTTGACCACTCGTGAGCGGAAATGGATGACCAAGTGAGTACGATGAATTAGAAAAAGTAAGTTTAGAGAAGAAGTATTGAAACAAAATTAAATTCCTTGCAAGAAAAACTTTCTAAAACAACTAAACAAAAACAAGAACTTCAAGAAAATGTTAAAATGCTTAAGCAAGAATTTAATGCAAAGGAATCAAAACTCTTGAGAGATTTTCTAATCGAAAACTTTGAAAAACAAACTTGAGAACAAGTTGTGCGTGCAAGGAAACACCATTCGATTGCTTCACATGGTCACTAAACATCGAGTCTTAGCGATAAGCATAGCATTCCCTTGTTGAGGAACCAAATCGAGAGGTAATTAAAAAGGCTAGAAATGCTCATAAGGTGCTTTATGATGGTAATGAAATCCTTAAGCCTAGGCGAAACCTAGTTGTGTTGAGTGCATTGAGGAAGATAAGAAATCGATGAAGTCACTAGGGAAAGGATGAACAAAAATTAGATGACCCTAAATGCAAAGAAAAAATAAAATCACTCCCATGACTACAAGAAGAAAACTGGTTTCCTTGAACATGTTTAAGCCTCGAGACATTGTTGACTCCAGAACAAGTTTTGGAAAAAGGATTTAGATAAGCGAGAAAAGTCGAAAATATTGTTGAAACAAACCCCTTTATGGAAAATGCCTAGAGCATTGTGTATCCTCTAATACACCAATGCATCTTGTTCCTAGAACAATTGCCACTAAAAGCAAGACATTAATTAGCCAATACATTATATTTCAACTATTTGTTGATTTTGAGAAAACTTGCAAGAAAAGGATCACACCCACCGGTATAGCGAAGGAGAAAGGGTTTGAACAAATGAAAGAATGTTATTTAAGCGAGGTCATGCCCTTCTTTAAACTTCTAAAGACCACTTTGAGAGTCTTAAAAGGGATAGAAAGCGATATTAAGGAATGGAAAAGGAATTTGATGCAATGGTTCTTGAAGTTAGTGATTATGAAGCGTGCGCTAAAATATAATGAGATTGAGAGGAAGAACTTGCATACCTTAAATGAGACTCTTATTCTTGAATGTGTTGCTCAAGATATTTTTTCAACGCTTCAATTGCTCTATTAATGCTTCAAATTTCATGAACTATCTGATTGCCCTAAAGTCTCCATGATCGTGTCATTGAGCTTGAAAAACTAATTCTAAACTAAGCGAGAAAATTGAGCTGGATGATCACGACACTTTGGTTAAACATTTTCTAAACTAGAAGTTGAGTATTTTAATTTACAACTAAAATATCAACATCTCAAAGAAAATGTCAAAACTTCAAATATCAAGACATCTTCGGATGCTCCAGAGTTTGATGCGGTTTTCAAATTAACAAACGTGATGAGCAGATTCAAGCTCGGTGCAACACGATCGAGAAAGTTGAAAGCCCAAATCTCTCAATTAAAGGGTCAAGCGAACAATATGACAGGTCCCAAATGCCTCCTCCTTTGGATTCTCAGATTTCTCAAACGTTTCATCTTCAAAACCTAGTAAATGCTTTACAAAAGGAAAATGAAAGTTTTCTGAAGAAAATGAAAAGGTTAAACGTCATTTCAATGAGTTATTTGAATCAATTAAAGTCACTCATAACAAAACAACGAACAAATAGCTTCATTGCAAAAGGAAATTGAGAATCGAAGAGTCGGGGTAAAAGGAAAATGCCAATGACCTATGGGAGAATGTTGTATCAAGGTTCACTCTTGTAATAAATATGCTTTATCTCATGACATATGTCCTCCTCATCTAAGGAACAACAAACTTGCCATTCAAACATACTTCTCATCCCTTAAGGATTGCCTAGAATGTCTGTGAGATTGTTGAAGAGGATAAGCTAGAGAAACCTCATGATAATGCAATTGGACATGCATGCTTATATGCCAAACGATCTCAAGAAATCTTAGAATGCTTGATCACAATATGCCCAAAGTCATTAGGTGAGAGTTAATCCTTTGATTCCATGCTCGATGCCTAACGCTAAGTATGATATGCATTCGATTCCCAATGTTTTAAATGTGAGCCGTAGTATGCCTTTAAGTAGTTGATTCGGATCCGTCGATGCTAAGAAAGAGAACTTCAGTGTGCCTTCAGGAGTACAAATCACGGTACCTCTAGTTTTATGAAAGTGAACCTAAGTGCACTGCATGTAGTTCGGACCCGAAGACATCTAAGCAGTGATGCAAAGAGTAGTTAAACCAACTAATGTTCCCATTCCTCTACAGGAGTGTCGGTGACATTAAGCGGGCGGTCAAAGTCTCGAGACAATACAAGGAATGATAGGACCTCTCGAGCTAAGAATGTGCCTTTGGAAGAGAGTAAAGAACAATCTAGGAACTTTAAGCTTGAATTGAATAAAGCGAATCGTGTTGATTCTAGTATTAGCCATAGGCATCTTGTAATTAATTAATTCGATACTATTTGCAAACCTTGTACTAATGTCTCGCTTGAATTACATTTCTAATCATGAATGTGGTGTTCTGTTACGCCTAATGATGTTAATTGTCCGATTAATATTGTTAATGCTAAAATTCATGCTAAGAAGGCTAAAAGGCAAAAACGAAAGAAAGTTAGAAAGCGATTGGAAACCCACGGAAGAACATTCGATAAAATAGGCTTTTATTGGACACTGTTGGTCTTAAGACTAATCGAGATAATGCCCACTAGAAAATGGATGCCTCTTGGTAGAACTATTCCCTTAAGAAGTGATCACACCGTGAGCAGGGCTATCATCGACACTAGTCTTCGCATCTATTCACAACGATTCCATTGCCTCGCTTTACGATATGAATGCTTCTATTTACGATGTGGGTGTTCCAAACATTGTTACTAACCAAATGGAACCCATTCTTGCATGGGGATCCCAATTATCCGATTATCCATTTTTATGCGTGTTCAACCGCGGATCGTTCAAATCGATTACGTGGTACTGGACTCAGTATTCCAAGCATATATTTGAGACGATTAAGTAGCTCATGAACCGTGAGCAAATTCATCGGAATTATTAGATTTGGTAATGATCATTTCGGTGCTATTACGGGTTATGGAGATTATATTGTTGGTGATAGTGTCATCTCTAGAGTTTACTATGTAGAAGGTTTGGGTCATAATCATTCTCTGTTGGTCGATTACGTGATTCTTATCTAGAAGTTGCCTTGAAAACATACACTTTGTTAGAGATCTTAATGGTAAGGAATTGTTAAAAGGAACTCGTGGGTCAAATCTTTACACCATCTCTATCGATGACAGGTTGAGGGCTTCTCCATCTGCTTGTTATCAAAGGATTCAAAAACAAAGTCATGGTTATGGCATCGTCGTCTCAATCACTTGAACTTGGCACCATCAACGATCTTTCGAGAAAGGACTTAGTTGTAGGTTTACCTAGACTAAAGTATGAAAAGGATCATCTTTGTTCGACATGTCAATTGGGAAAAAGCAAGAAGTATGCCCGTAAACCCAAACCTACTAACTCATCATAAAAGTTCTTCATATGATTCATATGGATTTATGTGGACGATGAGGTGCGAGAATATCTTTGGGAAGAAATATGTGTTAGTTGTAGTTGATGATTACTCTTGATTCACAGGTCAAGTTCTTAAGGACAAAGGATGAAACTCGATATCATCATCAAACTCGTCAACATTGCGGTCCGACTTAACAAACCGTCGAATGCTCGAGCAGACAATGGGCCGGGTTTGTCAACAAACAACTTAGTGAATTCTATGAAAGCGTTGGAATCACCATCAAAGAAGTGTTCCACGAACCCCTCAGCGAGCGGTGTAGTTGAAAGGCGAAATCGTACTCTTGTTGAAGCCGCTAGAACAATCTTGATCTACTCAAAGGTTCCAATGTTTCTACGGGCTAAAGCAATCGCCACTGCATCTACCACAAAATCGTTCCCTAATTCACACCGTGCATGGAAAAACTCCATATGAACTTGTCCATGACGAGAAAACCTAATCTCTCTTTCGCCGTGTGTTCGGTGCATTGTGCTATCCAACTAATGAGGGTCGAGACTTAGGGAAACTTAGGGCTAAAGCGACATTGGAGTATTTGTAGGATATGCATCAAACAAAAAGGATACCGAATCTACAACAAAAGAACCCGAAATATCATGGAAACAATTCACGTTACGTTTGATGGTGGCCGGTCAAATGGCTCCACAGACACTCCGACTCGGGACCCGACTTCAAAACAGTCCCATTGGTTCATCTCTTGTTCCAAACTCCTCTCGAAAACTCCATATGTACCTCCATCCGAAGATGATATAAAGAAATTGTTTGATCCTATGTTTGATGAACTGTATGATTCAATTACTAATGAGGTCTTGATTCCTACAACAGAGGATGATCATATTCGATAAATGAAGTCAATCCTCGGTCTCGATATCTTTAAGTCAAGAGCACTGCTGGCGATCCTTGATCTCATCAAGAATCATCATTCTTGAATGTACATCATGGAAATGTTTACGGCATCAATGATGAAGTTAATCCCTGCGACTCCACGAAGATGCTCCATTTGAAAACATATTTGCTACTCTGAATCATCATCGAACCATCTTCTTGAGGAGACATCGACTCAACTACCTCGGTTCTCAACAAGCGCCGCATGAACACCTCGGAAAATGGACTCACGATCACCCCTTAGACAACATCATTGGAAATCCTCTCGTCTGTATCAACCCGGAAACAACTCGCAACCGATGCCTTATGGTGCTTCTTCACTCCGTACTATCTAAGATCGAACCAAAAGATGCTAAAAGCGCCATGAATGAAGATAGGCGGTTCAATGCCATGCAAGATGAAATTCATGAGTTTGATCGTCTTGATGTATGGGAGTTAGTACACGCTCCGGTGTCTTATGATTATAGCTCTCAAATGGATCTTCAAAGTAAAACTTGATGAGCATGGTGATGTGTTGAAGAACAAGGCTCGATTAGTTGCTAAAGGATATCGTCAGGGAGGAGGTATAGACTTTGAAGAATCTTTGCTCCGTTGCTCGAATCGAGGCAATCGAAATCTTCGGCTAATCTTGCTAGTAAGAACATGGTAGTATATCGGATGGATGTAAAGACGGCATTTCTAAGCGGAGATCTTAAAGAAGTCGTCTCGTCGGCCAACTGAAGGATTTGTGAATCAAGAGCATCCTACTCACGTTTATCGTTTGAAGAAGGCTCTTTCGGTTTAAAGCAAGCTCCGGGCATGGTATGATACACATCAAAGCTTCTTCTATCAACCGGATTCATCAAAGGAGCGATTGATCCTACATTGTTCACCGTGAAGTCGAGCAAACATTTTATTCATGTTCAAATTTATGTTGATGATATTATTTTTGCCTCGGCAGACCCAATGGAATGTGATCGTTTTCAAATGAAATGAGTTCAAAATTTCAAATGTCAATGATGGGACAAATGTCATTTTTCTTGGGATTACAAATTTCACAAAGTCCGGAGGCATTTTCATAAATCAATCTAAATATACCTTGAGATCTTAAAGAAATTTGGATTTGCTTCAAGTGACCTGATGACACCCCATGATTGACCGAACCAAACTAGATGAGGACATCATGATTGACCAAACAAAATATCGTAGTATGATTGGATCACGATGTACCTCGCGGCTAGTAGACGAGACATCTTGTTCGTTGTTTGCATGTGTGCTAGATACCGTGCTAAGCCTACTAAAAAGCACCTTGAAGCGGTTAAGCGGGTCTTCGGTATCTCAAGGAACCATCAATATGGGGCTTTGGTACCCAAAAGACACCGGTATGTCACTAACGACATATCACGGTCTGCATCATGCGGTGTCAAGATACTCGTCGAAATACGTCGGGAGGTGCTCGGTTTTTGGGTGATAAGCTTGTGGTGGTCTTCAAAAGCAAATGAGTACTTCTATTTCCTCTACAGATTTGAATACATATCCGTGTCATCTTGTTGTGCTCAAATCTTATGGATGAGATCTCGATTATCGACTATGGCTTTGAATTCAACAAAATCCTCTCATCTTGTGATAATAAAGTGCTATTGCTCTCTCATGCAACAACGTTCAACACTCGAAGAGCAAAGCATATCGACATTCGACATCATTTCATCGAGGAACAAGTGGAAAAAGGTGTGGTGGAACTATATTTTGTGAGTCCGAATATCGGTTAGCGAGCATCTTCACCAGCTCTTCCAAGCGTTTTGAGTTTATTCTTCCACGTCTTGGTTTGAAAAGCCTTCAACGAGAAACTCTCAAACGTCTTCGGAGGAAGACGAGGGTAAAGGTCTATCTTCATCTATCTCTTGTAAATATTTATTCGAAAAATCAAATAGAAAAATATAAAACTTTCAAAATCCATAAAAATTTGAAAAATTGAAAAATCTTCAAAAATATTGTCATTTTGTCATGTTTCTCTCGATTCGATAATATCTACGGTCTTGATGTTGTCATTCAAAGAATGACACGGGACTTTAGATGTTGTTCAATTTATATATAAAAAAAAAAAAAAAAAAAAAAAAAAATTGGGAGAAAGAGAAAGAATGGTTTATTGTCTTTTTGAGCAATAACCCGGTTATAAAAGAAAAAACGAGCCATGTTTTATCATGTTTTCAAAATTCCATGCTCGATTCTATAAACATTTATCCATTGAAAACTAAATGCTTTGAAAAATAACTCGGTCTATTTTTGATAATCATCAGGACTTATTTGTCAAAATCTCTATCTCTCAATCAACAACCTATGTCATTGATTGAGGGGGAGAATGATTTCAATTAAATTAAAAAGTTATTTGGCATTAAATTGTTGTCAAAAGATGCGCATGCATGTTTTATCAATGGAGTTTAAAGTCTTAAAATCCGATCCTTATCAGTTCAAACGCTTTCATAATCAAGTCACAATTCCCCTTAAAAGCTTTCAAAATCAATTTAAATCTATAAGAGATCACAAATCTCAAATGATTTGATAATTGTGATCGGGGGAGAATGTGTGATTTAAATTCATCTTAAACTGATAATTCGGTAAATGGTTTTATAAGGATGTACACGCTGTCCTTCCCACATGTGTCAAACGATTTCAATTTTTCAATGCACATGTTGAGGGGGAGCATCTATCTTAAACCTATGATTTGAAACGTGATCATTTATCTCAATGTGGAGGTTCCTTCTAGTATGTGCAAAACTTTCTTCAAACCTCGAGGCACATATTGAGGGGCAAAATCATGAAAACCTCATCCTTCCCAAAATGCTTTATCTACTTGATTCGATTAAGGAAGTGATGTTGATATCTTTTAGAAAATGGTAATCAAAGTTAATTCTTTCTCTTGCCTCCGTGTGCAAAACATTTTCAAATACTTGATGCACGTGTTGAGGGAGTTCTCGTTCTAAAAATATCAAAAAGCGGTTCAGTACAAAATGCCTTGATAATATATCACAAGTATACGAATTGATTTTCAAATGGTTTTCAATTGGATCCAATGGCGGATGAACAATACCAAGTGACCGACCAACTTTACTTTATGTGCGGTGATATAAGGATGATAAGGTTAGGTATTGGTTCCCATGATCCGCCGAACCGGAGGAATCTACCGAGGACAATCCACTAGTTAGTGTAGAAGTCCTTGGGTATGATGATAAAAGGAGAAAAATGAGATATGGGAAGAGTGCGGGCGAGGCCGAGCTAGTCTTGGAATAAACCCAACAAGGTTCTAGCTATGAAGTCTCGGTAAGCTTGAAGGGGTTGAAGAATTAAAAAGAATTGAATGAGAAAAGGTGAAAACAAATAGCCTCCATTTATTCAACCTTAGGGCGTAAAACCGGGTTCACTTCATATGCTCTTGATGGTAACATCGGTATTGAAGACAAGACGTCATGGACCCGGTGTGCATCGCACTTCAACTTTCAAACCACTCAAGTTCCTCTTAAAGGACTTGTTTCATTCTCACGAGGCACCGGCATTATCTATCGACTTTCTCTTAGAGATTGTTGATATTGAAGAAGGAGACCTACTCCCTAGTCTCGGCACGGGATCCAAATATGCACAAATTGAGTCTAGAGCCACGAGATCATCAATAAATCTCATTAGGACACTTTCAATGAAGACTCTGTTTCACACAATGTGGAAAGAGATTATATCTTGAGTCCCGCGCATTATCCTTGTGGTATTGCCGAACATCGAGTGATGTGTTATCATATTCACAATGAAGATGGAAAGCCTTACGGAGCCATCATCTAACAAGCTCTGGTAGGTGGCATGTGAGATCTATTATATAGATCAACCATGTGACAACCGAGCAGAAACAATGGGGCGATTCAATATCTTGAATCAATCACAGTTCGAGATATGGATTGAGCGGATACCTTTGAAAAACCGGTCTTTGTGCTAACAACTCTTTTCTTTAGCACATCGACCGTGTACTCATTTTCAAACCAAAGGTGTTTTTATGATTGATAATTGATTTTCAATAAAACCTTCGTTGTATTGCAAAACAATTTCTATTGAGCAATACACGATTGTTTTCAAATCTCTTTCATCAATCGGTGGACTTAAAATTATTTGGTTCACTCAATCCGTGTTGTCTTCTTTGAGGCGTTCGGTTTGAGAACGGCTAATAGAATACCGCGAAACCACAAGGAAATTCTTGAATTATACGATCACGAGGCGGTACATGTCTTGATCAGCGAGGAACCGTGGGCGTGTACCTCGATTCAACGAAAGTGATCAAAGACACTTTCGTGCGATTTATTGCTAGCGTTGTGCGGTACACCCGACGTTTGCGGTGATCGTAATGAAGCGGTCAATCCATAGCCGCATGCTCACTTAACACATTCAACTCGAAAAGAAATCATGATTGGTGCATCAATGACTCGATATTTTCACTCCATGCTTCACTGCGCCAATATCATGAATCAACTAAAGCTTCCGCTACTACGATGAGAAGATATCATGATCCAAAATGTGAGCATGTCGGTCCTAAAGTCACAACATCACAAAGGATGTCACGAGATTTTTGATGGTGATGATCTCAGGTCGGCTCAAACTTATTATCACGTGGATCGGTAAAGACCTCCACTTGAAGTAACCAAACATGCTATGTGAAGAATCAATGACTACGAGCTTAGGAGCAAAGACTACATCAAGAATGCAAGATCAATTGTTAATGTAATATCTATTTGTATTCAATGTAATTTTGGTACATGATTGAGGTGACCTCCTGCAGGGAGATTGTTAGGAATTAGAAATTCTAGATATTAAAGAGTCGGTCACCTCAGTATTTGTAATCGTTAAAGCTCGTAGTCGTAGTTATTTTAAGTTAAGTAGTATCTAGTTAAGTAACACCGTGGAGGACAGACGGTCTTTACCACTATATGCCTCGATCCACAGACCGTTGTGTGCGATTTATGAAGACTATAAATACTCTCTACCTTCCAGGTAGAGTTGGAGCTAATAATAATATCTTTCACTTTCTCTCACTAAGTTCCCAAACCTCTAACTTTCTCTAGAATTCCATCTATATCTTACTTTGTGTTATGGTTTGATGTGTATGTGAAAAGTTATATCTTCTAATCGTCGCCACTACATATGATAATCGTCTAGTCTTAAAAAATGGTCAAACTTTGATTTTGCTTTAAAATTTAAAAACTAATAAAATGAGTAATCTTATTTCACTAAAATAACCTTTACTTAAAATATATATAAAAAAAAAGAAAAAAGAAAAGAAAATCAATTATTTAAATGCATAATTACAATTTATTTATTCTACAAATTTTCTCCACTCTCATTTACATTCGAATATACGCCATTATGCACGAGTAAACGTCTTACGCACAACCACATAATTTAATATCTTGATACAAATTTCATTTTCAATTAAAACACTAAATATAATGTAATATTTTATATAGAACATTTCTCGACTATGTTTAACATAAAATTTAATGTGGCGCCAAATGCTTGCACCAAATACGTAACACATCAATTTAATACCATTTTAAAAATAAGAAAACTTATATGATTTCTTATGCATTTAGCTTTAAAATAAAATCACATGAGTACATGTGAATAGCAACGATAGTGTATAATAATTGTTGCTCTGATAATGTGTGTATTTTCCGTAAGTGATGATAGAATTATGTTATAATTTTAAAGAATAATTTCAAATGCTTAGATTTGATCTAATGGTGGAGATAAACTTAAAGTTAACATGGAAACTTAAGTTCATGTTTTTTCTTTTTTTTTTTCTTTTTTGTCTTTCTTATTTGTTAACATTTTTTTTTTTTAATTCACGCCTTTTATTTTTTATTTTATTTTTAACGTTTTTTTTATTCAACTTTTTTGTAATTTTAGATTTTTTTTTCCGTTTTCATACGTTTTCATCTGTATACATACGTTTCCGTCCGTTTTCATATGTTTTCGTCTGTGTTCATACGTTCTCGTCCGTTTTTTACGTTTTAAATGCATTTCGAGCGCTTCCGTCTGTTTTCGTCCGTTTCGGCGTTTTCGTCCGTTTATAGCGTTTTAAATGCGTGTTCATACGTTTTTTTACGTTTTCATACGTTTTCGTCCGTTTCTCAGACCTTTTTTTTCTGTTTTCATACGTTTCGTCAGTTTTTTACGTTTTCGTCAATTTTTAGACATTTTCGTTTGTTTTCAGACGTTTTCGTCCGTCTTTATACGTTTTCGTCCGTTTTCATACGTTTTCGTTCGTTTTCTTACGTTTCGCCCGTTCGTTCGTTTCATACGTTTCGTCTTGTTTCTTACGTTTTCGTTTGTTTCATCGTTTTCGTCTATTTTCATACGTTTTCGGGGCGTGTTTTACGCTTTCATACGTTTTCGCATTTTCTTATGTTTTCATCCGTTTTCTTCGTTTTGGACATTTTCTTCCATTTTCATACGTTTTCGTCCGTTTTCTTTTGTTTTCGTCCATTTTTCATACGTTTTTGTCCGTTTTTAGATGTGTTTTTACGCTTTCATATGCTTTCGTCCATTTTCATATGTATTCATTCATTTACTTACGTTTTTGTTCGTTTTCTTACGTTTTCATCCGTTTTCATATGTTTCTGAATATCGCAAGTGATATTCAATGATATTTAGAATATCACTTGTGATTTTCTGAATATCACTTGTGATATTCTGAATATCACTTGTGATATTCTGAATATCACTTTTGATATTTAGAATCTTACTTGTGATTTTCTGAATATCACATGTGATATTCAGAAGATCACTTGTGAAATTCTGAATATCACTTGTGATTTTCTTACCTTTTCGTTCGTTTTCATACGTATTCGTCCGTTTTCTTATGTTTTCGTATGTTTTCTTACGTTTTCATTCATTTTTATACGTTCCTAAATATCACAAGTGGTATTCAATGATATTCAAATTAGCACTTGTTATTTTCTGGATATCACTTATGATAATCTGAATACGACTTGTGATTTTCTGAATAACTATCACTTGTGATTTTCATGTTACAAAACATTAGTTGAAAATTACTTGTGATATTCAGAAAATCACTTGTGATATTTAGAATATCACAGAATATCACTTGTGGTATTCAGAATATCACAGAATATCACTTGTGATATTGAATACTGCTGTGATATTGAATATCACAAAATATCACTTGTGATATTGAATATTAATTGTGAAATTGAATATCAATTGTGATATTCATAAGCGTCGAAAAATGGCCAAAACATTTAAAATGGGCGAAAATGAATGAGAACGAGGCAAGCAAGAAAACGGATGAAAATGTGGCGGACGAAGGCGTGTGAAAGTGTAAGAACAAGTATGAAAATGTATCGGGCGAAAGAAAGCGGATGAAAATGGACGAAGCGTATGAATCGAACAGCGTGTGAAAGCGAGCGAAACCTAAGTAAATGAAAGCGTGTGAAATGGGCGAAATGGGCGGCGTAAAAAACGGACAAAAATGTGAAAATGGACGAACGTGGAAAACATATCTGGCGTATGAAAGCGTAAAAGCGGTGTGAAACGGACGGCATATGAAAATGGACGGCGAAAAATGAGCGAAACATATGAAAACAAAAAAAACCTGAAAACAAGCGGCGTGTGAAACGCGAAAACATATAAAAGCGGACAAAAGTCGGCGGAGGCAACGTCTAAAAATATCGAATACGTGAAAGCGGACAAAACGTGTAAACAAGCAACGTGAAAGCGTGCGGAAGCGTATAAAAGCGTCGAAAATGAGCGGCGTGAAGCGTGTGAAAGCGGACAAAAACGTCTAAAGCGGACAAAACGTGGGAAAGCGTGTGAAAGCGGATGAGCGTCGGAAAGCAGACAAAACGTTAAAAGCGGCGAAAATGTGAAAACATGTGAAAATGAGCGAAAACAAGCGAAACTTATGAAAGCAAAGAAAAAAACCTTGAATTAAAAAAAAATGAATAAAAAAAGGGTGAATTTAAAAAAAATAAAAATAAAAAGAAAAAGACGTGAATTACAAAATAAAAACGTGAATTACAAAAGAAAATAATAAAAAAAAAAAAAAAAAAAAAGTTAATAAATAAGAAAGACAAAAAGACAAAGAAAAATGAAAAAGGAAAAGACATGGACTTAGGTTTTCATATTAAATCTTAGGTTTATCCCCACAATTAGATCAAATTAAATGGATGGTGGAGATTTGTACTTTGGTAAGTACCAAAATAAGAGTATGCAAAATAAAGTGCCTCTTTTAAACATATATTAATTACATTTACTACAAGGAAATATCATTTTAAAGGATGAGAAAAGAGAGGTGAAAAAATATAAATGTGCGTGGTGTGTAAATTGTATTGTGGGTGAGGAATAATTATTTAAATATTTTACTTGAATCAATTGTATTAAACGAGGTTTTTAGCCCGCTTTGCAGCGGAGTGTTTGCATACAAAAGTATTATTTAACGTTCAAGGTAAGCGTGTACCTTAGATATGTTTAGTATTTTAAGCGTGAACAATATAATTAAGCGGTTGCGAATTTACAAAAAAGTATGTTATCAAGCCTTCGCTGCGTTGCGTTTTATATAGAGCTTTTAAATTAAAAATGATAGGGTGTCGTTAAGTAACGACCGTTAGTAGGACTATCTGTGTAATGAACATCTAACATGAATGACCAATTATATAATTTTTTTACATCGTTAGTCCCTATAGGACATATTTTGCAACATAAGTTAAACCTCAAGGGCTTTGTTGTGCATTTAGTTTTTAAAGGTATTTAAAAAGAAGTAACGACAAGATTAACTAACGACCGTTAATCTTGTAACTTTTATTGTTCATTAGCCCTTAGCAAAAAGCAGTTGCCCTATTGACATAGTTTATGCGTGGATCAGAATTAATCTTTGTTGGGTGTGGAGGTAGCAAAAAAAGAATGCCTAGAGCCACGTTCATAAATGTACTTTAGTATAATAATTCGTTACTCATTTTGTAAGTTTCAAAGAAAACTAGTAGGGTTTTCGCGCGATACAGCTGTGGGTATTCTGTAATTTAATTTTTTTAGCTAATAATTTATTTCATTTGTATATTTTTTGGCAAGAGTTTTACTTATTAATTTGTTCGTTTAGGGACTATTAGCTAGCAAGGACAAAAGTTTAATGAAACTTTACTTAATTTGTATTATTTTATTTGTTTACTTTTTGTGTTTAGTAGCTTGCTTACTTTGTACAATGTGTTCTTTTAATTGTATTTTTTTTATTGAAAGAGGGTTTATAAAGTATCATTAATTAGCATTTTGCATCACTTGTAATATGCATTTTAATACTTGTGTTTTAAAAATGTATATTAATTATGCATCAATAACTTATAAATATTGCATTAATACTTGTTGAAATTAAATATTTGAGGTATTTAATTTTAGAAAATTATGTTTAGTTTAGTCATACATTTAGCTTTTATATTTGTATTGGTGAATTTTTAAGACTTAGTGCATTAAATGACTCAAAAAGACTAAATGCATAATAAAATAGTAAGACACTTAATGTTTATATGTAGTGGAGATATGTTTTTGATTATATAAAACCCAATTATAAAATAAGATAAAATTTTAAATTTTGGGGTTAGATTTAAGATCATTTGAGGATAAAAGATCTTTTACATACTAAGAGATCAATCTTCACCATCTATCTTTCCTCTATTTTTATTTGATCTAATGGATTAGATTAATTATAACAATTTAAAAAACCCACTTTCATTCTTTTTTTTTTCCAAATACTTATATCTTTCAAATCGTTAATCGTTAAGCGAAAAAAATATGCCATTACGACAATCATTTAATTATCTTTCTATAGATAGGCACTTTGATATACTTTCGACAAAAATTTTTTTTTCCGTATTTTTCACGTTTTTTTTACATTTTTTTCGTTTTTTTTTCGTTACTGAAATTTGCATGAAAAAAATTACATGTGGTTAAACACTAATTTTAATATCACATGTGATATTAGTGTTAAATCACATATGATAAATTTGAATATCACATGTGATATTTCATATCATATGTGATTTAACACTAAATATCACATGTGATATTCAAATTAGTGTTTAATCACACGTGATTTTTTCATACAAATCTCAGATTCGAAAAAAATGATTTGTTTTTCTTTTCGAAAGTATATCAAAGTGCCCGTCTATAGAAAGATAATTAAATGCTCGTCGCGATGGTGTAATTATTTTCGCTTAACAATTAACGGTTTAAAAGATATTTAAATTATAAAAACATATGTGAAATAATAAAATTCTTTTAATCTCAACCATTGATTTTATTTTTAGATAGAGGGTGGGGATAAGTCCCTTGGTATGTGAAAAAAATTTTGTATGTAAAATAACTCTCCTCTTTGAGAGTATATGTTTAATGCATGCACTAGAGTAAAACTCATATATGAAGTAAAATTATCCCACTTTGAGAATTCACACTTTAACTTCCTATATCTTTAACCCTATAATTTATATAAGAATTTTTTTGAGAGTTAGAATTAAGTAAGAAGAAAAACTAAGAAAGAAGGATGAGAAATGCTTATAATCATACGTTTGAAATGCATCGATTTAAATTAGATGCATTTTTTTTAGTTTTGATGCATTATAAGGTTTTTTTTTGTCTCAAAATTGGATGTATATACATACATTAGATGCGCTTTATTAGATGCGCTTTATCAAATTAGATGTATCCTTTTCATTTTGCATCCTCAACATGTCAAACATGTTGATATTACTTGTAACACCCCCAAAATACCACAATGGAAGATTGTGTCATTGGGGTGCTAGTTCATAATACAAAGTACATGATATAAAAACGACCTCTAAATGAGGCGTTTGAAAAGTTACCATTCGATTAATGAAATCGAGTTATAAACATGAGGTCCCAAAGTATAATACATAATGTTTACAAAATGTTTGAATGGTAAATGATAAGCGTAAGTCTTCAAAATATGTTGTGCGACTCTATGCTTCAAACTCGAGCTATCGCCTATGACACGAGATAAACATGCTAAAAGTGTCAACACAATGGTTGGTGAGTTCATAGAGTTTGTTTAACATGTAAAGCTTTTAAAGAATGTTTACAGCAAAGGCATTGTAAATCCATTCGATTCCAAGTTCCGCCGTACAAAACTTGCAACCTATGTGTTTACACCCACGGCTAAAATATAGTATGTTAATCATGTATATGTGCGGTATAATGCGTAGTTATAAGCATAAATGATTCGCGTCGAAGCGCGTTCGGGGTCAAATGAACTTCCTTTTAAATCGAACAAGTTTTTCAACACCCTAAGCAGTGAACCTAATCGTTGTAGTGTAGTATTGGGTAAGCCTCGGGTATTGATATCGTTCTCTAGGGGAATAGGAATGCTAGCAAGAAGTGTACTACGCTAAGGTTGGGGTTGAGGATTATTATTTTTTATCTTTTATATATTTTTTTAGAAAGCTAAGGGTAAAATCTCGGGGCAATGGATTTGGGGGTGGTACTTCTACCGATTACTTCTACTATCTAATTATCTAAACTATGGGAAGTTATGTCTTTTTGATGTGTGCTCGTATGATGATTAAAAATGTGTTTACCTAGATACTACTACTCCCTAGTTATCTTTTATTGGTGGTTGAATTGTCACATCCTTATTCTTAACACGTTGTGTTTTCTAAGGTCGTAGGGAATGCTTATGCCCTAACTCTTTGAGAATACCTTAAGGTTATTGCCTATGAAATCCGCTAAATGTTTCATAAACTAACCTAAAGGTTACTTTGGATGTTTAGACTACGAAATCCGCTAAGTGTTTCATAAACTAATGTTCACAAAGATTACTCAAGCATTTAAACACAACGATAGCATAATTGCACTCCTAAGCCAATTGCAATTAAGATAAGAGACAACCAATCAATAATTAACAACTAGGTTTCATAAATCTAAGCAAACACACAAGAAATTTAGCCGGACATGTTAAACACGCAAGCATACACACATACAATGAAAGACATAATGAAATTAATGAAGTAAAACACTTATCTTGATGTAAAATAGGGTTTGGGAACCTAAGATCTTGTCCAGTCGGACTACAAGCGTTTAGGGTTTTACTCCTGAAGTCTACCTCTAAAATTACGAAAATTCGATTTCTATATATAATTTTACTGGCGATGGCGTCGCCTTATAGGTGGGGCGCCGTCGGATCGCGCGTCATTGGGGTTTCGTCTTGGCCATTTATCGTTGGGGCGTCACGTTGTAGTTGTGACGTCGAACTTCAACGAGGACGTCGTCGAGTGCGGATCTGGGCCGTCCGAGATGAAAAGTCTTGGTGACGCTCTTCTCTTCAAAGCTGGCCGCCGGTGTATTTGAGCAAAAGTCTCTTGAGCCATCGGTGTATTTTAATTAAATTAGTAGAGAGGGACGATAAGCCGCTTTAGTTAGACGCCAGTCGACTTCAATTTCAATGACTTGATTGGCTTCGATCTTGACTTGGCCATTTTCTTCATGTTTTCACTCATTTTCGTCCAAATATGCATCATTCCAGCATTTTGCTTTCAAGAGACCTAAAAAGTGAAAAAGGAACCAAATTAAGCAGTAACGAATATAAAAGTGGGCGATTAAGGGCTTAAATGACCCCTTAAAAGTGTACGTTTTAAATCCTTATCAATAAACATTTTGAGTATGTAAATAGTATATCGATCATGTATCATCCAAATAAATGGCCTTCCAACAACTCACGGTTGGGATGTATCCAAATTAATGGCCTTCCAACAACTCACGGTTGGGATGTATCCAAATTAATGGCCTTCCAACACCTCAATGTTAGGATGTATCCAAATTAATGGCCTTCCAACAACTCACGGTTGGGATGTATCCAAATTAATAGCCTTCCAACACCTCAATGTTAGGATGTATGTTTGTATCATTTGTAGTCACACAAATTGAATAACGCAATTAAGTAATGCATTCAAGAATAAAGCAAATAAGTTTAACACAATCATGTATGTATGCAAGTATTTATGTAAATGCAAGTCATGTATGTAAACCAAGCGAGTAAAGTATTTTTATAATCAAGCATGTATCTCCCCCAAAGGGTTTATAAAATGATTAAACGAGTAAAAGTGAGGCTACGAACTCACGGTAATCCGTAAAAGTTTAGAGTACTTGTGAAAATAAATGAAAATATTTAAGCATATATCTCCCCCAAAAGTAATTTAAAAGGTATAAAGGTAGGGGCTATGAAACTCACCGTGAACTAATGATATCAAAACGTTTAATGGAATTGATGGATAAGCCGGGAAGTCTCTACGCGTAACCTAGAATATGATGTCGTGTCTTAGGTTTGAAATAATAATGCGAAAGTATAAATGATTCTATATATGTTAGTACATTGATCATGATGTAGTATTTGGTAGTTTTGTGTATGTTTGTTTATGAAACGGTTTTAGTTTGTATATCTCGTACTACCGTTCGAGCCATCATAATCCAGATGTCATGTAGCAAACGTTCGAGGAGCTAGGACACTTTAAATCGTAAATCCAACAACTCGTCGATCCGTTTACCCAAATGAAAACCCTCACATGAAGCTCCCTAGTGTTGTAGTGCTCAATATGGAAAAACATTCGTTTGGCTTGTGACATATAGATTAAGTGGTTACATGGTTCCTAATTACTTGACAAGTGAAAACTATATTTTGACGCCGAAAAACTGTCTTACCATTTGAGGCAAATTAATGCCCTTGTTTGGTGTTTTCAGGCTGAGTTTCCTAGCGGTACACGTAAAACATCATTCCGGACAATTTTTGTGTTTTAACTTTTTGATAAATCGGACCAAAAGTGCCTATAAAATTACTCGGTTGTTAATGACAAGCTTTTGACAGTTTTAGGTTTCTAAGTTTACTAACTTCTTTTTATCATAACTTTTGATTCATTTGTCCATTTGGGTGATTCAAATTGCTATGTTTTAATTTTAACCTTGTCTACAACAATATGTAAAGTACCAAATCTACATATGGTCGGTTTTGTGGCAATTTTGTACATAAGTTCACTAGTTAACATAACATAGAATGGTTTATAAGTTTTAGACTTATTTTTAATCAACTTTGTACATCATGATCCAATATAAGAGCATATATAGAATTTATTAAGAATAAGAAACATGTAAATGATGTTGAGCAAGAGTGGGTGCTAGTCTTTCTTACAACTTTTGTCTTTCTATAAGAAAGAAAAATAAACAAGGACTAAGACTTTGATTGTGCAATATCTCCACACTTTAGAAATCCTCCTACTCCTTTGTATTCTTGAAGGGCTTTGTGTTGAGATGTTTGGTGATTTGAATGGATTTAAACTCAAGGAAATCACCTAAACTTTCAAGGATTTGAGGTAGCTTTCTTTGGCCTTTAATTTCTCTTGGAATACTTGAAGTAAAACTTGAATGAAGAGTGTTTGTGTTTGTTTTGTGTTGTGAACGACTACAAGAGGGGTAGGGGTATTTATAAGGCCTTGAGGAGGTTAGTTTACACTAAGGTATGGTCTAGAATGAACCACATGATGCATACTTGGTTGATTTTTTGCCTTAAGACTTTCTATGGCTCGTAATGTAACATATGATGTTCTAAATGTTTCATGGCTCTCACCAAGCTACCAAGGCCATGGTGATCCTTCATATACATGCTCATATGATGGGAGGAGTGACTAAGTGGATGAATCTTGGCCTTATATAAGTTACGGAGTGAGTTTTGGTCCCATTAATCACTAACTGTAAGTCGTAAAGTCACGAAACTTAAAACCGGGTATCCTAAAAATATGAAACTTATAAATATGTTAAAACTTATCAATATAATATATAATAGCATATTAAATGAGTGATAAGGTCTATCGAGATGCTTAAAGTCGTAAAAACCTAAAACTGTAGGCTTAAATCGCGTAAAACGCAAAACCGGAGAATGTAAAGAATCCAAAACTTATGAAAATGTCGTATGATGTGAAAAACCTATATTTCACTTGTTTTTAGTATTGTATGGACATATCGGGATGTTTAAATGTCGTTTAAACCTAAATGTAAATCTCAGACACGGTTTTGTGAAACTTGCAAAAATGACCCGACGAGTGTCAAAATCTCGTGTTATCATAAAAATAGGTTAACTTAAGAGAATGTGAAATAAAAATTTCGGGAGTGAATAGTAAAAGTGAATAATAAATGAATAGTACTGAAAAATGTGAATTGTTACATTACTACTTTATATCATTTTCACTTCAAAATCACTTTCTTAACTAAAAAGGATGCGTCTAAATGAATAAAGGCGAATCTAATTCAATTGATGCATCTCAAATGCATTGTTATAATCATTTCTCAACCTTCTAAATGTAAGGTTTTTCTCGCAATTTCTACCATTTACTCATCTTTAAAAACTACTTGTTGCTAGAAATCGGTTTAATATATATATATATATATATATATATATATATATATATATATATATATATATATATATATATATATATATATATATATATATATATATATATATATATATATATATAGGGGAGAGTTAACGTGAGATCAAACTTAAAGTTCTAAAAATAAGATCAAGTCTAAAAAATCACTAAAACATTTATAAATAACAATTTTAGCAATAATACACATAAAAATAATATTTTAATACAAATTAACATTTTAGCAACTAATAACCAAATGATACATGAGTTTGGATTAGTGATACACGATACATTACACTAATAAATATTCCAAAATCAATACACATACAAAAACACGATACACATTACACTTCTAATCAAAGTGTATCACCTAGGTTTCAATAAATTTTAAAAGAAATCTATCGAAACTTTAATAATTTTAGTTGTAGTTAATAAAACATTTATTTTTGTTGTAAGGAGAGTGTCGATTGTCAAATTTTAGTTGGATCTCGGTTTAACAACTTTAAGCTTGATCTTATTTGATCTAGATTCCTTTCCAAACAAACATAACATTAGTTTTTAATTTGAGAAATTAGCAAGGATTCATCCATAATATCTCAAAACCCTAATATCATTCAAATCAAAAGCGATAACCCACACAAATTCATTCTTTGCCCATCATTCTTCTCATCCAAACCCTAAATCAAAACATTCAATCACGTAAATCTTTACTACATGTTTTCTCCCACTTTAATTACATGTAAGTGATTAATTTAACTTATGACATCAAGGTCATTAATCAAGTTGATTAATTTAACTCTTGATTAATTTAACTCTGAACCAGATTTATTAGTGTAAATAGATAAATCGCAATTGATTTTTATAGTATCACAAGTTTAAAGTCATATATATATATTTTTGGTTGCAGAATTCATAGTAAAAAGGCTGCAACAATAACCCACACAGTGCAGGTATTGATATCGAGCCTTGATCATAGTTTCTTTTTTTAGTACAATATATGAACACAAATAATGAGTTGTAGATGAGTTTTGATGCGGGATGTTAATTATCATTGTTTAGAGCCACAACATAAAAAACCATGTAGTAAAGGTATTGAAATCGAACCTTGATCGTATTTTTACTTTTTAGTATAATATATGAACACATCTTTGTTAGTTGTTGATGCGTTTTTATGCAATATGTTATGAGTTGTTCATGGATATCATGGCGATAACTACTCATGATACACTTATTAGTATTTAAACATGTATGTTTGATTTTGAAATTGTGTCTTTATTTTGATTATAAATGATTAGGGGTAATATGTATAATGGAATTTTTGATTGTGAAGTCGCATTAGGAGTCTTATGGCAGGTTACGTAGCAGGCCCGAATATAATGATGACGAGAAGGTTAGAAGCAAGTTATATTTCTTTTCTTTTATGTTTTATTTTTATGGATTATGGCATAAGCATGACATGCGTTATAGGCACCCGACTTCCTATCCGATAAATGAAAAGTTTACATTAAATCCGTCCAACTCTCCAAACATCATTATAGGCTTATATGCAACATGAACCGTCCGTATGAACAGATGTATGAGGTGGATTGATGACAAAGTATTATAAGGTATGTTCCTTTTTGTAATCATTTAATTCATGTTAGCACCTTTCTATGTTGTTTTTGGGGTTACTGCCACTATAGAGTCTAAACTACTTCTTATTCATGACTTGTGCTATCTACATTAAACCAAAAGTTATGACTTTAGATCTATAAAACGATTTTAAATGCAAACCGGATAAAAAGGACTCCGTATATCCGTGTTAATCGAGATATATAAAGGGAGATTGATTGTAATTCTCTATTTTCTCTATTTGTCATTGTTCAATCAGAAACATTCAGGGTCAAACGCTGTTCTTATTCAAAGTCAGAGCACATAAATAAACTAAATTGGTCACTGTGGGAAAAATCACAGTGGAGAATATTGATGGGTTCTTACACTCGATGCATCAAAAAATAAAGTTATGGACTTTGTTGAAAGCAGAATGGGCTACATTGCACCTAATTTATCTGCCATTGTTGGGAGTGCTGTCGCTGCAAAACTCATTGTTGCTGCAAATACAAGTCAATGTAGGTGATACTATCATATGGATATTTTAGAAAACTTGAAGGCCTTGATGGAGCTTATATTTCACCATGTTATTATAGCATTTTGTTTATTATCTCTTATTTTAACTGTTTACTTGCTCCAATTTATGCATACAATAGGAGCAACGATTTTGCAGTCAAATAGCGATTTTCCTTTTTCAAAACCTACATTGATTTCATGATACATAGAAATTAATTCTTGATCTACACACACACACACATAAATAGGTTGAAAATCAGTGTTTGAATTATTCCTTTCATATATGATACTTAGATCTGATCTTTTTAGTAATGAATATATTTGTAGGACAAATGGCGTAACATGACTGTAGGTGGTACTGGATCAAGTAGCAAACATAGAGTTAAAACTCCCATGTTAGAAGGAGTTGCTGTAAAACCATCCGTGAAGTCTCCCAAAACTTCATCTGCTGTTCAGCTCCTTGAGTATGGCGATACGGCTAAGCCTTCTAGCAGCTTAATATATAGAAAATCAGCCCCTGAGAATGTTTAACAATCATCTTTTAATTTGTGAATGCGTATAAACTTACTGTGAAGCAAATTCTTATTATGATCCTGTTATACCAGTTACGAGGTGATGATTTTGAGGCTCTTTGCTGCATTGAAGATCCAAATGGGCCTGACATCAATGCGATTATGAGTTTTATTAATGTCAGTATAGTATCTTTCTTTGTATATTTTGAATAGATAGCTTAATCTTATAAATATAAAAGATGATTTTCTTCTTTTTACACATATTTCAGTAAAGGTTTGATGTACCGAAAATTCCAAAAGATCCGTGACTTCAAAGCTCGGAAGACTCGTGTTGACGAAGAACTCGAGAAAGTGAGCTACTCACTCTTTATCGCTTTATACCAGATTATTGTTTGGGTTAAGTTACCCATGTTTGGTTATTTGCGCATTCAAGACATGAAAGATGGTGTTCAATCCCATTTGGGTCATTTTTGAACTTGTTAACATTTTTTATACAGATTCTAACATTATCGATAAAGCACAAAGACTAAAACCTGAGAAATGAAAAAGTAATTTTGTAAGATCTGGTATGAACGGGCTATTAATAACCGATTATATTAAAATAATACTGCTTAAATGCAGGTGTACAACCGTTACAAGTACAAGGGTGCATCTTTTGGTGTTGAAACATCCCAGCAAGTGGTACATAATCAAGGTTTTTAGACCGGATGTTGTAATCGTTCATAATCAAGGTTTTAGACCGGTTGAAAACGGCTTTTAGACCGTTTGAGTCCCATTTGCTTGTACATAATGAAATGGTTAAGAACTATATATGAAGTTAATCTATTTCACTAGATATTTGATCATAAGAATCGGATGTATATATATGTGGAACAGGTTGATGCTAGGAAGCAGTTCATATGGGTACAATACCCAAAGTTTGTACTTTAATGCATAAAACATCCTAACTTTATTTATATCGAACTTAATTGGTTATTGAAGTATTATATTGTAAAATCAAAGTTATCGAACACAAGAATTATTTGATTAAAATTTGAATATTGAGAAAAAGCTTTCTAGATCAACCTAACCCGAGGCCCGAGACCGTATATATAGAGGGTGATACATACCATTGTTTGAGGTGTTAATCGCTAACCAACCCGCCTGATGTATTTTTCCATCTCCACCGACAATATAATGTAGCAATAGGTAAAAGGTAACATTTCACCGATACTTAAACAAGAAAGGAAACACGAAAATTATTTTTGGAACATAGGGACCATTTTATTGGTATAACCAAGTGGCATCAAATTTTTCTCACAGCTCGAGTAAGCTGCTTGTGTGTTTTCTTATAGGGTAACATTGCTGAAACCGCCAAGAAGACGCATAATGGCCAGCTTATTTCACTGCATCCGTCGTCGCGATTGGAAGCGTTTTAAGTGCTCCCATCGTAAATGCTCCACCGGTAGGGTCTATAAACCTTTTTTTGCATAGAATACTGAACATAATTCATTTTAAGTGTTCCCATCGTAATTGCTCCACCTGTAGGGTCTATAATTTTATTTATTTATTTGCATAGAGTACTTAATTTAATGCTCGACCATTACATTTTAGTTGTGTTAAAATAGATTATATAGCTTAATTGAGTTTTTTGCTATTAAAAGCGAAGGGCCAAAGCAACCATCTTTCAGAAGAATAAATTTATAATGTTTCAGATAAATTATTTGATACCAAACGTATATGAAGAACCTATGTCAGTCAGGTTTTATAATGTAACTTTCTTTCAGATAAATCATCGAATCAAGATCAGCAGGACCCAAAATGTCCAAGAAAATGCCTCTTCTAACCCCTTACAAGATGGGAAAATATGAGCTTTCCCACAGGTGCGTAACATTTTTACTTTTTTTTACCGGCAAGAGAATATATATTAACAAACTAGCAAGAAGCTAGAAGAAGTTACATACATGGGGATAGAGCGTTACAAGGGTTACACTCTATACTCTATCCACTTATCTTGTGAGTTGAACCTCAGTAATTGTAAATTTGACACATCTCATATGGATCTTATACAGAGTTGTTTTGGCACCGTTAACAATGCAAAGAGCTTTTGGACATGTCCCTCAGCCGCATGAAATCGTATTTTATTCACAAAGAGCAACCAAATGAGGCCTTCTAATTTCGTAATCACGGTGTTTCCGATACCTCCTTAGGGTATATATAAATAACTCAGTTCCCTTAAAATTGCAAGTGTTCCATTGATCATTATCTCTTATCATAGTTACAAGATCTTTCAGTTATCGAATGGTATTTATGACGTTAAACAAAATAGTTATAACTATATTATAGAAGTTTAGTTAAACATTATGGAGTAGTTATAGCTTTCTTGATAACGAGTCATTTCTTTGTTGTCTAAGGTATCCAGATACACCAGGTATATGGACCAAGGAACAAGTTGAGGCCTGGAAACCAATAGTCGATGCTGTTCATGCAAAAGGTGGAATATTTTTCTGTCAACTGTGGCACGTCGGAAGGATTTCAAATACGGGTACATATACTTTTTTAATTTGTTCACTTCTTTCATGGTGACTTGCCTATAATACTTTTCCTAAAGTCAAAGCCAAAAGTGCCAATATTCGACAATGTTACATGCCTGAAAATTATTTCCATGTTTAATTGTTTCACATGGGAATGATCTCGTCATTGAATAGGGTTGTTATGTTTGAATTCATTCTCTTCATATATTCAAATTTTTTATTTGTCGAACAGATTTTCAGCCAAATGGGCAAGCCCCAATATCATCCTCAGACAAAAAAGTTACCCACAACCGTGAGATTGATATCTCACATCTTTTACCTCCAAGGAAGTTAACTACATAGGAGATTCCACTTGTCGTTAATGATTTTAGACTTGCTGCAAGAAATGCTATTGAAGCTGGTAAGAATTATGAAAGATTATGTATAACTTTTTCAGGAAAAAGAACAAGATTATAATTGTTATTTTCTAATAAAAAGAATGAGATTATAATTACTCTCAAAATATAAATTTAGGACTTGATGGAGTGGAGATCCATGGTGCCCATGGTTATCTAATCGACCGCTTTATGAAAGATGAAATAAACGACATGAGTATGGTGGTTCTCTAGAAAACCGTTGCCGATTCACATATGTTACAAACTATCTCATTGACATATGTTAGAAAAAGGATGGGATGAATATTATCTCCTCAACCCCAATCTAAATTTCACATGAGAGGGTACAACAAAGATTCGTGCAAAGTAGCGCTTTTGGTATAGATCACTACTACAAAAAGGGCTTTTAGACCCCTCATAAAGACCTTCTAACAAAATTACGGGTCTAAATAGGTATTTTGTGCGCACAAATGTATATAGACCCGCTCATATGATAAGGACACGTCTTTAAGATAAAAATGCATCTAGACCGGTGGTATTATATCCACCGCCTATATTATTTAGTAACAATTAGACCGGACCGCTAAATAAAGGTCCAAAAGTCCGATTTAATTTTTCACTTATTTTAAGCGGTAGGTTTTTTAGATCTCACTTTTCAGATACATCACACTCAAAACCTCACACCTCTCATTTGAAAATCCAAACTTCCTCAACACAATTATAGATCCAGTTTAATTGTTAAATTACTGATTATTTTCATGATTTGATCAGAGCTCAGATGGGGATAAAATTAATTATGTACACATCTCTCACCAGCCAGCTTTTGATCATCCATTCCTTAAAGACCACAAAATTCAGGTTCTTATTTTTTATATAAAAAAATTATAAATTTTCATTGTTTTTATAGAGAATTAAATTTGTGATTTTACTTGGTCGATATAGACGAGGCCTAACTTTCATCCAGAAGGACTTTATGATAACAACAAAATGAAGGCCAAAGGAAAGGAAAACACAATGCACCAGCTGTGGCATGTTAATGGCATGTGTCTTGAGGTCTGAGGATACCATAGCGATAAGGCGTACAAAAGAAGATGATGTGTTGAGAGCAAGTTACAGGGTTTGGTATACTTTGTCCACCTGATGAACCTCCTCGTCACTATGGTTTAGATGTGACGTCAATACAGGTTCCCACTATTGATGGGTCTTATTCAACGTTTGCTGCGAGTTTTGAGGGAAATGAAGGTCCTAATAATGTTGCTGAAGTGCCTGCGCTACAAGGTAATGTTTTACCTCTTTGTATTTTGTTTTCTTATTACGCATGTTAGCCTTACTTTCCCTTAACGTGTTTGAAGGTATGTTACCACAAGTGTACACCCAATATGTTTCTCAACCAACTGTATCCAGAGGTTGTAGTTGTGCTGCACATACCCTTGACTTTGCTGCTGGTGTTGTTACTATCCCAGCTGATTGTCAGCAACAACCAAGTACTCATGTGGAACACCCTCCTGTGATGAACACTGGTAAGACTGACCTACCTATGCCCATTGCTTCTACAACTTTGAACTACTAAATTTATGGGCGGACCCTGTAAGTCTTTCTCTATTTTTATGCAGCCACAAGACGGAGAGTACGTGTACCACATGTATTAGCAAGCAACAAACGACAATGTCGGCCACGCAGAGGTAAAACGACTGCCTTATTCTTTTTCGTTCATCCACTCATACACACATGCACGTATTCTATCGTCATCGACCTGTGGTCTCGATACTTACCGCATCGATTCGACCAATACATACTATCTTCATGGGATAGACAACGGTCTTGAAAACACTCCACCGTAACTTAGACATATCCATTTTCTATCTTGAAGGTAACGCACTGTTTGATAATCGCTTATTCATGTTTACTTTTGTAGTACCATCCGAAGCCAAACATACTGCTCCCAACAACATTAGAGGAACACCACGGCAAGGTACTTTTAATTTAATGACTGCTTTTTTTTTTTTACCACATGGGTCGATTTCCATGTTTTGGTCAAACAAAAATAATACCAAACATAACTGTATGTATCCATATAAATGCTAAAAATGGTCAACCTTACACAATCATACCCCCTGCTTGCCTTTTTTTTATTGGAACTTTACAGTTTTTGAATGTCTAGCATGAGGCCATTGAGATAGATAATCAGACTTGGATTTACTATGAATTTGATTAAGAATCAATCACTCTTCTCAGTCCATCATTGGGTCTAAGTTGTTTGGGTGGTAGTCATAGGTGTTAAGAATCTTGGTTTGTTGCACCCTTTAGTTATTTTTAATACATAAATGGGTCATTGGGTCATCTTTGATTTAATTATGCGACTATGATCACCGCAGCAGCTCTCTTGCCTTTGTGATGGGTCTTTGTTTGAGGTGGTGTTTGGGCTAACGATACGTAGTTATTGTTTGGTATGTTGGTTGAAAAGAATGATGCAATATGTCGTGGCAATGTCCATATTTTCTTTATATTTGGTTTGTAATTCTTAAAAATGTTTCTTTGATTGGTTTTTAATTCTTGAATGGTATTGTATGTTTGCATTTGCCTATTCTCTAGCGTAAATATAGATATAATCAGTAAGCAATCCCAAACAACCTTTTATATGTGGTATTAATAAGCAATCCAAGCAACCCTTTTTATAAGCATTTTCAGTTAATGCTTACAGTGAGGGCAGAATGAGATTGCTTATTGAATCTACATATTAATAGGTTGTTTGGGATTGTATTTTTTTTTAATAAAATTCACATTTAGACCGGTTATAATAATAACCACCGGTCCCAATAATGCTTTTTAGACCGGTGCACCAACCGGTTTATATGACTTCAACCACCGGTCTTAATAATACTCTTTTAGACCGGTTGATAGGTGCATCAACCGGTCTATGATTTTTATCTTTTGGACCTCCCCTCTTTTAGACCTGTTGGGTAACCGGTCTAAAAGGCATGTACAACCGGTCTAAATGCCCTTTTTTGTAGTAGTGGATGCTTTGATCGTGGTGTTTTGGGCAGATATATATGGTAAATTAATTGTAGTAGAATCATTTTTGTGATGTTCGATTGATTTTTGGTTTTTATTCCTCATTGATTATATAATATACTACTATATTAGTACCATCTCAAATTGTCAAAAATAAAACAATCATACAAGAATATTTTGTTCACCAGCTTGTTTGGGCACTTTTGTTTTTCTTTTATGGTAAACATTTGGTTCTATACTTTACTTTAACCCAATAATTCTCATACAATCCTTTACTACTTTGTTATATACTGAGCAACACATCGCCGAGACTTTGCAAAGACAGAGTGACAGGCTTGACCCCGCAATGCACCATACTCCAATAACATTTGTTATCAGACCTTAAACCGCAACTCCAATAACATCAAATTATTATGCAACCTCAAGAAGAAAAATAACTAACGGCAATGGTATTGTGTACGCCGTTGCTCAATGCAATCTGAGTTTAAACAAGAGCATTTGTAAAGACTGCCTAAACTCAAATATAGCTCCTTAGATGGTTGTCTTCCTGTCCCTACTGGGAGGGCTATTGACAATGGATGTTTTATGATATATCCAGTATGCCATTTTTTCGCATAAGCAAACTACTGATATAACACCTTTTCTTGGGGACGGTGAGGACTCTGGTCTTCTAAAGACTACTCTTTTATGTTATTCGGTAACTTTATACCAAAATTATGCTGACTTTACATATCAATGATTTAAAGGCGCTTTAAGCAATAAATGGTCTCATCAAAAATGGGAAATAAAATATATGAGATATGCATCGCCTTTCATTGTTAAAGAAAGCCAGTCAGGGATGAGCGACAGAAAGGTCTTCGATGTTGATTCTTCTTACATTTTCAACAAACAAGAGATTGCATGGGATGGTGTGCCGTCGGGTTACGAACATTTTGGTGAGAGTTATTAAGTATATGGTTTCTGTATATAATTCTATTTGTTTAGTTTTCGCGCTTATAATAACCACCTACGAATTGTGGGCTTATAAGTTTAGGCTACTATTTGCAGGTGGAGCACAAGGACCCAAGTTACTGGTTTTAATGGATTAGGTATAATATTTGCAGGTGTAACTCTTCACGTTGTCAGTAAGCACCTCCAATGATCAATGGAGGGAATAACATATAGGCCATCACGTTCACGTTCGCAAAAATAGGTCATCACATTCACAAAAATATAAGGCTAAGAAAATTGCTTACAACCGTTGCTTACAGGCACGTGTTTCGTTGCGACAATTCTCTAAAGAACTTACTTAAAGTTAATAAATTTCAGTAAACAGGTTCAACTTTTAAAACAAACAAACATCACCACTTAACAAACAACTATCAACAACAAAACTCCACTTATCACCCGACAATACATACATATTCTCATCACAACGAACATCAAAACTCACCATAAATCCATTAACAGATATTTCAAATTCATCAACATCATCTAAATTTGGTAAAAAAAATCAGCTGGAAGCACCTATATACAATAAGTAAATAAACATAATTAACAAAAACAAAAAAATAATAATAAATGTTCATAATATTATCAAATGTAAAAGATGTTCGTGATTAATACTGTTTAGAATAAAATGTTAGAAAGTAGTTAACTCCTTTTAGCCGTTTTATATATTATGGTAACATCAATTATAGTTCTTAACCGTTTAATTTAATTTTTAATCACTTTTTAGTATATGTTTGTTCTACTAAATCCTACAAATAAAAACCACAAATCAAAGTACTTACATGCTTTTAGCCATTTTATGGATTACGGTGACATCAATTATAGTTCTTAACCATTTCATTTAAATTTTAATTACTTTTTAAAATATATTTGTTCAATTAAATCCTAAAAATAAAAACCAAAAATCGAAATACTTACCTGCTTTTAGTCGTGTTATGGATTATGGTAACATCAATTATACATCTTAACCGTTTCATAATATACTTTTTAGTATATATTTGTTCTAATAATATTATCGATGTAAAAGATGTTCATGATTAATATTGTCTAGAACAAAATGTTAGAAAGTAGTTAACTCCTTTAATGCTTTTATGGATTATGGTAACATCAATTATAATTATGAACCATTTAATTTAACTTTTAATAACTTTTAAGCATATATTTGTTTTACTAAATCCTACAAATATAAACCACAAATAAAAGTACTTACATGCTTTTAGCCGTTCTATGGATTATGGTAACATCAATTATAGTTCTTAACCATTTCATTTAACTTTAATTACTTTTTAGTATATATTTGTTCAACTAAATCCTAAAAATAAAAATCAAAAATCAAAATACTTACACCTTTTAGCCTTTTTATGGATTATGATAACATCAATTATAGATCTTAACCTTTTCATTTAACTTTTAATTAATTTTTAGTATATATATTTGTTCTACTAAATCCAAAAATAAAACCACAAAGTCATACCGTCCATCGGACGATTTTGACACTAGTATATATATATATATATATATATATATCTAGGATCTATTGATAGATTAATAACAATTTTTACCACTAGATCAACTTAACTTTTTATTTACATTCTGCAAAACAATAAATATAATGATCAGCAGAATATTAATACCGTTTTTAAATAAACACATAAAATTGGATTAAATTTGGTTTGTATTTTTTTGGAAATTAAATAAGAAGATATACATAATGCATAGATGACAATTGTGTTTGTGAGAGAATTTGTTAAAAGCCTGTTGATGATTTACGTATAACCATAATGTAAGCTTTTTCTCAAAACCCTAATGCTAACTAGAGTTTTCATATGGTGGTCGATCTTGCCAAACGGGCTACAACTGAGAAGAAATGAAGGAAGATCCAGGTTTGATATATTTTTATCATCTATATTCGGCATTCATTATTAATCTCATAACAGAATCTCTGTAGTTTTTTACCTCTCCACAACCCGACTTGAAGAGGCGTAAACAAAAAGGTTACTTTGATTATTTACTGCTTATTTGATATTGTTTGAGATTGCTTGATTGGTTATGTGAATATGTAATAGGATTGTTTGTGATCATGAATCATGAGTTTCGAGCATACCCATTATGTGTCAGGTATGCAACATTTTTTTTGACATTAAAATAACATATTAACAATGGTGCGTGTATATTATTCATGATATATTATTAACTTTTTTATGGTTGGTTAGTTTCTGTGTTTAGGTTGATTATAATAGCTCATATTTATTCACTTTTTTAAGATTGGTTGGTTTTTGTTTTTAGGTTGATTGTAATAGCTCATATTTACCACGATACTAAATTACTATCATATTACCACAATCGGTCTTTCATGGTCTTCATATCATTAGTACTCACTGCTTCTCTGCTTCTATGGTATGTATACAAGGGCTTACTGTAAACAGAATCAAAAGTAAACCTTTATTATACCTGTTCTGTAATTACTATATAGATTTATACCTGTTCTGTTGTGGTGAGTAGTGATATCTCAGCTGTTTATATTGGCTAGAGTTCTGGTTCGGGTTCATTTGGTGACTTCATGAATGGTCGCCGACAACTTCAAGTGGTTCACAATTGTTTGGAAATTGTATGATGCAAATATTGGGCCATAAATCGAAGCAAGTTCTAGGGTACTCCTCTTCCTATTTGGATTAGTAAGGATATGTGGTTTTAACACTCATTCGTTTTTATAACAGTATTACTAATCACATATTCTAAGTACTTGACAGGCTGTTGGTGGTTTTCATAATCTCATTGCAACTTGATAGGGCTCCATTTACACAAGGACTGGTTTTGAAAATGTAAGTGAACCTATAAATACATTATTATATTTAAGGGTCTGATGAGTAAAATCATTCATTAGTTAACTTGTTCATGTATAGTGACATCGAGTTCACATAATCGAAGGTTTGATCCATGCACAGAGAAAAATGTCTGAGATACGTTAGTCCATGCTCATGTACTTAACCATAAATTCCAAAGGTATTTATTTTAAGCTTAAGATGTCTTTAATTTAATTTTATATGTTATCCATTTATCAAAAAAGAATCTAAAAGTGGTTACCTGATATAGTCAACTGTGATAAAATGGGTTGCAGAACTAAGTGTTTTGGATGTGCATTTGTTGTGTCTGAGTTTGTGTCAATCATGTTCGATTATTGTAGATATCAAATACTTGAGGATTGGTTGTATGTTGAGGCTCGGAGCCTTTTTAAAGAACCTTTGGTCTATTTTGATGAAAAGCAACTTGATTACTCTGCTTCTGCGGCATTCAAGATCGTATTAGATGGAGGCCGTAATTCCTCCTCTTTACTTCTCTCTTTTTTCCCTCTCCATCTCTCTTCTTTCTATTTTATACTCGGGAATTACATTATCAGCATTAGCAACTTACAGATATTCTTACGTTAAAGTACTATATCTTTTGACTGATATCGAGACTGTGCAGAGATATGCAGGAAAGAATGAGGGATATGAGTGAAGATGACAACAAACAAAAGATATATTGCTACTACCTTCATTTTAATAAATCTTGATAATATAAAGTATTAGCTGACTCACTTCTGTTTGAGATAGCTTTTTCTGACTGAGGATGACATAAAAACACGACCATGCTTTCAAGTAAAATTGTTGTGACATGTTTAGATTTATAATCATATCATGTTTCGTTTTTATTTTAGTAGTTACATAAGTTAACGTATATAGCTCAAAATGACAGGAATGAAACTCTGATAGCAATTAAAGCTCCACATGGAACTACTCTCGAAGTTACTGACCCCGATGAGGTGAGTTTCATGCTTTCAATATGCATTATATGTATAGTACCGAAACTTCATTAGAAATAAACGAAAAAAATGTTAAATATAACATTTGGTCTCCATTTGAGAGGTCACTTGTCTCCTTCAGCTGATCGAGTTTTAAACTAAATTACTTACAGAATAAAGTAACCTATTATTGAGTTATCAAATCACGGATGTGTTGGTAGTTGATCATGAAACTTCAATCCCTGCATGTTTTGATAATTATGGTATTTCAGGCTGTTGTCTATCAGCAAAGGAGGTATAGAGTTATCCTTAGAAGCACAATGGGTCCCATTGATGTATATCTTGTCAGGTACCATCTTAGGTTATTATGTAAATCATTTTCTGGTATTGAAGAGCTGGTCAATTTGAGTTCACGCTAATTTAAAACTCTTCGGGCATTTTAGTCAATTTGAAGAGAAGTTTGAGGATGTGGATGGGGTTGAACAACATGCACCTATGCCAATTGCTTCAAGTTCTGGCTACAGTGATAATCCAGCAATTGAACCTACCATTGATGCAAATGCTGGCACGGAGGTTGAAGTTCATCCACAACCTGCTCACAATATGAGCTCTGGACATAACATACCTCAAGACTTGCCTGGGAGAATTACGAAGATAGTTCCTTCATATATGAATGTAAGTATTAGTCTTTCATACATTTGAAGGAAAAATAGATAAACACCTTACTATATTATTACACTTTTTCAATTAAAAGCTCGAATCACATAGTGTTCTTTTTGGAACAATTCTTAGTTGCATACTTCTACTTTTATTATCATATTAGTTGAATCATTCTCATCTGAAAGCATCACATTTTCTAGAATGATTAATAAGGTCGTTTGCATTAACTATAAACTTTGGTCTAATTTTATTCCATTCTACCTATTTACCCATTCCCCTTTTAGCGAAACTTTCTATTTGACCTGATTGAGATAAAGCACGAACTAATTTTGACAACATGTACTACAAGAATCTGCAGAATAGACAAGGTCTTCTAACTTCTGGTCAGGTTCTCTTCACTGACACGGGGTAAAAACAAACTGTGATATCATTAGTTCACAACCCATAAGGATTTGGTGACACGATCGTTTTGCACTTAACAATCCTATTGGTTTGACATGAGTCCGTTAACAATCCTATTTCTCTTATGTGCGAAATACATATAGAAATAGTGTACCATATCGAGGGATGTGATTAAATCAATACTTTTTTTATATAATAGGAAGGCATGTGATAATGTGATATACACAAAAGTTATCTTCCTATACAGTAAGACAACACTTAAATTCTATAAAGTAACCTGTTTAGCCAAACAATCCTATTGGTTTGACAGGAGTCCATTATGAATCTCAGACTATTTTGGATACTTATGTCACAAACAACTTCTCGGTAAGCTCTTGCACGGCCCTTGGCTATGTCGGAAAAGAGGAAATATATTCAATCATGAATCCACTTATTTATATAATTAACCATTTTTAGTGGTTTAAGATCAAGCATCATATTGGAAATTTGTCTATGCTCACATATAATACTATTAGCTTAGGCCATTCTATTTCTTGCTTAACTTCCTGATGCATATCCATGTCCTTCTGAAAAGGATAAATCAAACACTGGCACATGGTTTCTAGAATATGTGCATTGATCTTGAGTTGCTTTTCTGCTATGTTAAGTTTAATAAGCTTTTTTTAACAATGATATTACTTTTGCATTAGAGTTAGTTAGTCTGTAACAAAATGCATTAAACTATTTATTCCAGGTAAGTTACGATTATTTTTGGTTTATAAACACAACGGGCGAGTTTCGTGGGTGAGAGCCTGAAAGAGTGTCCTCGATTCACTCAGGTAAAAGTGCAATGGCTGAGATGGTTGCATAATAGTTGTTTTATGAATCAGGGGTGTGCTAGGAATTCGTTATCTTTGATCAAAGTGTGAGCATGTAGAAGATATAGGACGGCTGATGTTTGTGACTCAGTTGTAATGCACTTATAAATGATTTTCACTTCTGGATCAAATTTTGCTACCACTGATAATCGTTACATACCCCGAATATCATTTAACCGTAGTTTGTGTCTGTTAGTATTTTAGAATTCACAAATACTTATGTTGTTAAAATGTATTTTGGTGTCTTTACCTATTTATAATCTTGATCCAAACACCCCTTAACTAATTATATGCATAAAACATACCAAAGTGATGAACTTCATGTCGATATCAGATTGCCTATAAAACATGTATTATATAGAGAGCTTCAGGTATATCATACCGTTTCATCTTATTTTTATTTTAAAAAACAAAATTTGTTTCACCATTCTTAAATTTGGTTTGTTCAGGAGAGCCAAATTTTACCTAACAAATTTTGTTTAAAACAAAAGTAAGCCATGGTTAACTACAGCCAGCATAAATGTTGACGTCTCCAATAAGGATCAATACCATGTCGGTCATAAGACCATTCTTGAATACATCCACACAGTGACACTGTGGATTAACAAGCCAAAGAGGGTATATATATTGACCATCTATAAAATCTTATTACGGATAGTTGAGGTTCAGTTAGAGGCGGAAAAGAATTGCTGGCCACAAGTCAAAACGGTTTGGATTGCGTTTTTTTGGTGACCCACACAAATGCTTATCCATTCTCCTGTGAACGATTAATGCATTGAATCCTTACAGAAACAATAATATTACAGCCATACATCTTTTTTATAACATTTGACCCACTTGACCTGTTATCGTTTTTTGTTAATTCGACCCACTTAATCTATTATCATGTTTGCTATAAAACTATATTTCACCTGTCTGAATGAAGTCTATGTGTCAAAATCACATAGCATCAGAATTATATTTCATGTGATCACACCAGACTCGCCCATTGAATCAATACCATGGCTGAATAAGGATGTAAATCTGTATTAATATATTATATGAGCAATGAGTCGTAATACCTTTAGTATGACACAATGAAACGCAAACAACCACATATAGTCAGTACGGATACATGCATAAGGCTACCTTTGGTCTGGATGGAGAAAACGGTATTATGAAAAAACGTTTGGTGCTAAAATGGATGTGGATGTGGAGAAAATGAGGAAGAAAGTGGTATGTATTACGCTAAAAGAATCAACATAAATTTTCAAAACAGCAAATGATCCGTCCAATATATATTATGCATTTATTCACATATTTGATGTTTCACATGCATTCCGTTGTTTCCTTGGTGTCGAATTGAACTCGATCTCTTTCCTTTCTGTAGGTGGAAAAATACACCGAGGGGTTGTGCTGGGTACTGTTGTACTACTTCTCAGGTGTTCCATCGTGGACTTGGTGAGTCACATCTTATAAATAAAGTTGAAGTCTATACATCTTCATGTTTTCGACTACTAAACGCATTCCTAAATATGCCAAATGTATTCTCTACAAGTTTTTTCCATACCACTATGGGCCATTTGCATCAGATATGAAAGGCCTTTCAAGTACAAAAGTGGTATTTCAAAAAGGATTGCCATTCAAACCAATGGTTTTCAAAGTCTAATGACAATATTAGAAAACTAAACTAAACTGCTTTATTGTATTTTCAATTTGCCAAAACAATCAACTGATCTTTTAGGATTTGTATAGCGACTTGATTGGAGGCATCGTGTTTAGATGGCCATTGATGTAGGTTTTTTCCCTATTACTTCTCCTTTGAGCGCCAAAAGCTTTGATTATCTGGTTTGTACTATGCTCTTATATTCTTATGTCTAATCTCTATGTAGCTTTTTTATTGTCAATTAATCGATCTCTTTCGTGCGCTTATTCTGTAGGACATCAAATGTTTGACACTTCCTCTTTACTATGAAATATGAATCAAGAACCACCTCCTATATATAACAGCTGCGTTAGTGACCTTGAATTCGTAGATCCCGCAATTTTGGCAATTGGTGGTAGAGTTCCTAATAGACTCAGTAGTCCAGGGCTAGACATGACATCAAACTTCCCTTCACAACATACTTCTTTTGAAAATGATAACAAGCTTTGACTATTGATGCAAAGATCTTTCACATAGCAAAACCAGAGATATACCGACCTAGGAGATCATTTAGCCTTTCCCCAAACAACAGGTTCTTATGGACTTTCTTCTAGAATTGTAGAATAACTCACTTGACAATCGATCTCCTTACCGGCGGATGGGTAATTTCTAACACCAAGGATGTCTAATAATGGCCATTAGGATAGTTGGAATGAAGTTCGAATGGAAATGATATTGCTATGGCGAGCTACTAAGAAACTAGAGACGGGTTTAATATATATTATTCGACTACGAAGATAAATGAGAATGTCAAGCTCGGTGATTTATATAGTGATCATTCAGAATTTGATCTTGATAGAATCTAAGTTGCTAAACTGGTTGGTAATTCTGAGAATGATTGTGTCATGTGATACTTTGCACCCTTAAAAAATGGTATGCATGTCTCTTTATTCATCTTCACTCAAAGATGCAAGATTAAAAAATGTCATGTGATACTTGAACCTTCTGAAACAAGGCCTTCCAGAAACTAGCAGGTTACCGTTAAGCTCTCTCTTTTGTTTTCTATTATGTGTTACTCCCTATATAGCAACAGTTGACTTGGCATAAAGCTTAGCAACATTGTTTTAGTGTCAAATATCTTAAATACCGATCCATAACGAAATCAATACCATTAGTACATTGATATGCATGGTTTTATGCTAAAATAAAATAGTTAAGCTTATTCTTAGTAATGTAAATCTTTGTGGTTTACAATTTAAGGTTGATGGTGGATAAACTTTTGTGCCAATCACGGTCGATAAGATAAAATTAAAGCTATAAAATCTGAGGTCCTTATATGTTATTTTTATTCTTATTGATAGTCCTATAAGATCGTTATCCGGTTCCACATCAAATTTATTGTTAGTTTTTGCGGGGAATCGTCACGGTTCCACAAAAGATCACTGAGAGTGTCGTTGATCCGATGAGGCTATTATGTGGTTACGAACAAGAGCTTGATCTTTTTCCTTATCTTGACCCGTTTTCTTTAACAAAAAGCATCCAAGGCCACGAGATTTAGCAACACTCTTCTCCTATAAATATCAGAGAGTATTATCAAATTAGTTAAGTAAACCAACATTAGTCGCTAAGTTACAGAATTGCTAATGGTTGAAACAAATGTAACATGTAACTTGGATTATATTGACTTTATCTTAAAGGGTTTTACGAGATCAGGGGTATCCATTGTTTCTTTGATCACTAATTTAGTTCGTATTAATAACAATAACTAAACATCGCTAAGAGTATATGATTAGTCCCAAACCGTCAAGTTTTATCACATGAAGCTAACCACATGAATGGCTAATCGTAACAAACTTAAAACGATGCGAAACAAATGCAATGAAGATCGGGAGAGTATAGTGTTTCCCATGTCGTTATGTCCCAACGAGCATGTGAGAATAATAAGCGATGTAGTGATCGAGAAGATTTGAGCGGATAAGGGGATATGATTGATTATAACTAAGGAAAAAGTTTATAAATTACGAGGCTTAAATGCAAATTAAAGGAAATTAAAAGATAAACTATATTAAATAAACGCTATCACTATTTGTAAAATCTAATGTTTTGATTTTTCTTATATAAAACTTAAATTAAAAACTACGCGACGTCTGAAAATGTGAAAATAAAGCGAAATTAATCCTAAAAATATGAAAATGACATTTTACAAACCTAATGATAAAATAAAATTTTTAGAAAAAGAAAATTATTTTATAACTATTTATCTAATTATTATTAATTAAAAACTATTTTTAACTATTTAATAATACCCTAAAATACAAGAAAATATGAAATAAAACTAGAAAAATGAAATTATGACTTAGAAAAATCTAAAATAACTAAAGAGAATTTTCAAAACTAATTTTATATTTTTCTGATGATTTTTCTATTTTCTATGAATTAAAAACTATTTAAAACTAATTAAATTGCTAAAAATTACAAATTTAACTAAGAAAAATCTGGAAAATATTTTTTTTACTTTTTATATTTATCTTAATCTAGGAAAATGAAAAATTATTTTTTGAACTTTTACGATTTAATTGTATTAAAGCTAATTAAAAATGCTTAAAAGCGATTTAAATGAAGAAAATAGCAAAATGACCTAGAAAATATGAAAATTCAGGAAAAGTCTAATTTAATATCTTGAATCTAAGAAAAATAGAAAAACAGTTGGCTTGTGTGTAGGAAAATGAAAGCGCAATGCAAGTGCTTATGTATTAAGCACTTGAAATAAGCAAAGGTTCAAATGAGCACCAATCCAACACGAGTTATAATATGCTAAAGTACTTAAAACAACTTATATCAACTACTCTTAACCTCTGAATTGCAAACTTAAGCAGTTTGATTATTTGAGTAAAAGTGCTAAAATCGGGTTTTGGGTGCCACTTTGTGGCTTAAAATAAGCTAACCAATAATTTGAAATCAAAACCGATTATTGGAACCTAAACTAGACCTGGTTGGTTACTTGTAAACCAAAGACAAGACCAAGAGAAGCTCAATTGAGCTCGTGCAGAAAGTGCGCAAACCACAATGCGACTCGGTATTGACCGAGTCGGTGCGAGGCATTTCCCATCTTTGCAAGCCATTTTGGGGCTTATGAAAAATTACTAAAAATCTACAAAATCCTAATAAGAAACTAGACTGTTGAACTTATAAAACCGTAGTTTTACTTGATTTGGCCGAAATGAATCAATGATAAGTCATCCTAGGTTGGTTCAAAACTGGTTTTTACAAATTTGACTTTTGACAAAATGAAAAGTTGACTTTCATGAACTTTGCAACTGATTTAAGGACTGAATTTGATGGTTTATGTTAAACCAAGACTAATGCAACCTAAGCTAATGATATCTAAACACAAAACAAGCCTTTGGTTTTCAAAAATCTCAACAGATATGAAATTAAGACTGATTCATGGTAATTTTGACTTTTACTCAAAAGGAATGAAAACTTATGACTAGAATGGTTCAAGTGACCTATATCAAGACTGAGTATACAAATTTCAAATATCAACAAAGGCTCAAGCTCAATTCATCCCACTGAACCAAACACTCCTTTCACAACTGTTAAGCTAATAAATCTAATTAACTGACTAATTGGATTATGCTACTGCTAAAACTTGAATGATCATGACCTAATGACAGTAAATAAGCAAGTCTAAACTAAGACTAACAATAAATCAAGACAGACATAGATCATGCAAAATTACACTATTAATGAAATCAAGTAAACTACTCACAAGTGTTCCGACTTGTATTGCGACTAAACCAAACCCAAACTACACTATGCTACTCAAATCCAACCCAGTCAAAGCTCGCAACACCAATATCAATTCCATTCTTGTTTGAACCCAATTCTCTGCTGAGTTGACTTTTGTTGACCAAAATGAAAATTGCTGGCCAATTCCAAGCTTATCAAAAGCTATAATAAACTTAACTAAGCTTATTTGAGATTAAAGACAAACTACTATAAGCCTTAATTTAAGAACATGGACTTGAATTCTTCAACGATAAACACAAGAGCATGAAATTTAGTTAAACTTTAAACCGATGCTTAAAAGGCGAATACAAGGATAAAATAACTTGATTTTAGAACAAAGAAACAAAAGATTACATTTAAAACTTAAACTAAAACATTTATCTTAAAAGCGACATACGAAATTATAAAATTAACTACGCTTCTCTACAGCTTCCCATTCTTCTTTATACACCCATAAGCTTTCCACGTGTCCTACGAGTGATTCCCACTCATAATTGGGGCCGTTGGATGACTGAGCACATTTGGCCATTGGATGAGTTTTGGCGGAAAGGGTATATTTGCAATTGGGGTCGATTTTGCAACTAGGGGGTGGAGTGTAGGTGTGATGATGAGGGGAAGGTTTGAAGGATAAGGTGATGGGAGAGGTGTTGGGAGAAGGTATTGCGGCAGTGGTGGGGAAGGAGATAAGGTGGAGGTGGCGGGAAGGGTGTTTGTTTGGTGGATTTGACGGGGTCAAAAAGGGAGGTCAGTGGTTAAGGCGGTCAAAAGGTGTAATGGCATGGGTCCAATAATAAGAAGGGTTCATTTGGTTTGTATTTAAATAACAAGGACCATTTTGTAAATTCTGAATCTTGAGGGACCATAGCTGCCAATTTATCAAAGTTGTCACAAGGACCAAAACCGACAAGTTCCAATAGTACAAGGACTAAAATAGAAATTTTAAAACTTCCAAGGACTATTTTTGACAATTTACAAAGTTTAGGGACCTAAATTGTAATTTTGCAATTTTAAATCTCAAGGACCAATTTTGACAACTTATGAATCCCTAGGGACTTAAAATGATATTTTTCTTTATTTTGATTTACAGGGACTATTTTGACAACTTTTGAAACTTGGGGACTAAAGCGCCAATTATGCAAACTTGATACGTTTTTCACCAGATTTTGATATTTTGCATTTAAACACATAAAACACTTATTTGTGATATTTTTATCATTTTGATGCATTCGGTGTTTCGGATATTTTGCGTTTAAATGGTACAAAAATGATGAGTATTTAGACACTCATCAATCCCCATACTAAGATATTGCTAGTCCTAGCAATGTTTTAAGAAAAATTAATGGATTTCATCTCTTTACCAAAAGCCATTACTTCGGAGTAGTCAAATGTTTCAGTTCAAGTAAGAACCTTGGTACACGATAACCAAATGAATTTGAGCAAATCACCGACTTTCAACGGTTTGATTTGTCTTTACCGAAGCCGTTTGCTACGGAATAACCAACTCTTAGATAAATTATCAATATTATCTTTGGTGAGTCGATTACCAATTATGGTTTTTCCTTGCCTTTACCACAAGCCATAAACTTTCGGGCTGTGAACTCTTCACTTTTAAGGATATGGTGGTGAATACCATACAATTTGGGCAAATTGCAAGTCGTCAACGGTTTGAGATATCTTTACCAAGAGCCGTTTGCTCTGGATTAGCCAATCCTTATGTGGGTTAGACATGGTGGATGATTACCATTTGTTGTGTTTAGTACATAGTACTTCCACTAAAAAAATTTTAAAATTTGGCCATTTTGGGGAAAAAGGGACTAAAGGGTACATTTATGATCAAATTCGCAATTTCCCCCACACTTAGAAATGAATATTTTCCTCAATATTCAAAGTACCGATGTTATGCGAAACTTAGAGCGTAAAAAGATAACATTACTTAGCTAAGTGTAGAAACACAACAATTATTCTCTTTTTTAATATTTACAATTTTCATTCATTTTTAGATCTATATACAACATGTGGGCATCTCCCCCACACTAGAGTGGTACACACGGTGAAAACCCATGTTTAACTCTTTTTTGATTACCGAGTCGCTAGCTTGACTCGGCCAATTCATTTGTTCATGGGAAGTAAGTGGAAGAGACAATCTCCATCGGACTTTCATTCAAGATGTTTGGACAAACATTTGAAGCACGTGAAAGTTCCACACCGATGAGATATACATAGACAGACCGACTCACAAATGGTACATGGAAATCTTGGGATCAAGATAATGTCTTCATTCGAAGGAGTGAAGAAGGAGAGAAGCTACGGGATAGGTGAAGAAGAGAAGAAAGTCATGATAATAATCTTGACTAACTCATCATCATCATAAGGAGAATTTATAATAGCATGAATTTCATCTTTTAAGCTCAATTGGTCTAGACATATCCCGAGTGTGTCTAGATCAAAGTAGAGTTATCATACTCGGTGGAGATATGATATGAGTGAGTTCACGGAGAACTCCTCAAAGGCAAATGATTCATATTCGGGATTGATTTGAGTGAGTTCAGCTGGGAACTCCTCAAAATGAATGATTCATAATCGGGAGAATTATGAGAATGAGAAGTGGTAATACCACTAATCTTCTCTCCCGTATGATCAAAATGGAGCGTTTGCAATTCGAATAGAATCATCGGACAAAGTTCACTATCCTCAAAGGGATAGGATATGAAGTAGGCTTTTCATTAAAAGCCTCGATTCTAGAAATGAGAAGATTAACATTCAATAATGTAAGGCGAAGAGATTAGGTCTTGGATTATTCTTCATCATTCTCTTCTCCTAAAGCCGACTAGCTCGGTGAAGGTAATTCCTCCACATAACTTATGTCTCCACAAGATAAAGAATAGTCCTCATCGAATCGAGAACATCCCAATATGATCATTTTGGAAGACAAGAGGAGGAGGGATATTACACATGATCAAGAATTCCTGTGACTCTCTCGGGATTGGGACAAGGTCCTCAACACTAGACTTTATGAATTCGTCCGATTCCTTTTCGGGAACAGTGTCAAGATGCTCGTCCCTATGTTCGAGAGTGAGTGGGAGCTTGGGCGTAATAGCGGTTGTTTGAGAATGAATCTCAAGCTATTGGGATATCATCGATGAACTTGATGATTCTTTATAGAATTGAAGGATATCAAGGGTAACTTCATCATCATCTTCATCGAGAAGAGCAGCATTGCGAAATATAGCACGTGTTTTGGCTGCTTGTTCTTCGACAAGTAATTCCTCCATACTCTTTTCGTTTCTAGCATCTCGTTCTTTTGCAAGTAATTCTCCCATGGTTTTCTCACCACTCACTTGATTCTTAAAGTTTTGAATCATATCATCAAGTGTTTTTATTGCGGTTTCAAGATCTTGGGAAATTTCTTTAGGCAACGGCTCAGGTGGAGTTTGAACCGTATGGTGCTGTGGAGGTTGGAAATGGTTAAACTTGTGAGAGTCATGATTGTTACAAGGAAATGGATTCCCTATTTGACAATCAGAGCTGAAGTGGGGACCTCTACGTTGACTCACAACAAGAAACTGTTGAGTCCGGATGTGAATTATGTTGATATTGGTCATAACCAAAGTTACGAGCATCACGGGAAAATTGTTCATAGACAAACGTGTTTCGGATTGACACTCAAATCCTTGGTGAGGACCTCCACAAAATTCACGTGATTATGTTGATTATATGAAGATAAGTCGGGTGTGGTGGGTAATTGGAAAAGTTTGAAGGGTGGTTAAATGAGTTACGATTAGGATCATAATCAAATGAATTCCTCGAACCACAAAACAAACAACTCCGTTCTGAATATCATTACCACACTGTACACGTACACCAACGACAGTGTGAAACAAAAAGAGGCTCACCACATCCGACACAAGGAATAAACGATTTCATTTGAGAGTTACGAAAGGAATCGGTTTATTCAAAGAATCAACAAAACCAACATGGTGATCGAATGACTATTAAGTCTCGAAGAACATTTTGAAAAATTTGGAGGTGGGACAAGTGGTGTGCTCGAGAGCTAGCAATTTCCACCACTACATTATGGTCTCGGTTACGGTTCTTGAGAAGCGTGAAGATTAGGCAAGTCATTCTTGCTAGTCACCGGTCTAAATTCTGCATGTTTGCTTTTAACCGTAAATCGTGAAAGTTTAGGATCAATTTTAGGCGGCTTAGGAGCAATCGAGGGTTAGATCTTTGGATAACCGTAGGTTGGACGTTTTAGCACTTCCATTATTAGAGGAAGTATCGGTCCTTTGTTACCCGGTTTCTCGTTCCATTTCCCTACGCGAATTAATGGACCATCACGAACAACACAATTCTTGACATTCGTGATAAAGTCTGAAGTTTTTCAACCGTCCCGAGTCGTCGTGGTTGATAGATTCCATGAGAATAGAAGAGTTAGAATCAAATGGATAGAGGATAAAGGGATAAAGAATCAAAAAGGGTAAGAGGGTAAAGATGAATATTTTTGGGTTTTGGATAAACATTTAGTAAAATAGGAAAGAAAATCTTTTTGGGTTTTGATTTTAAAGATGTTTTGGATTTTTGGATTTTTATAAGAAAATATAAACACATATAGATGGTATGAACAAGGAGTGAATATCCAAATCACTAATACGCTAAATGTAAGACTATTAGCTTGCTCCCGTCGTGGCGCAAAATTTGATTCGTCCCAAACCGTCAAGTTTTATCACGCAAGCTAACCACTTGTGAATGGCTAACAGTAACAAACTTAAAGCGATGCGAAATAAATGCAATGAAGATCAAGAGAGTATAGTGTTTCCCAGTCGTTATGTCCCAACGAGATGTCGAGAATAATGAACGTGTAGTGATCGAGAAGATTTGAGCGGATAAGGGATATGATTGATTATAACTAAGGAAAAAGTTTATAAATTACAGGGCTTAAATACAAATTAAAGGAAATTAAAAGATAAACTATATTAAATAAACGCTATCACTATTTGTAAAAGCTAATGTTTTTATTTTTCTTATATAAAACTTAAATTAAAACTACGACGTCAAAAGAAAATGTGAAAATAAAAGCAATTAATCCTAAAAATATGAAAATGACATTTTACAAACCTAATGATAAAAGAAAATTTTTAGAAAAAGAAAATTATTTTTATAACTATTTATCTAATTATTATTAATTAAAACTACAAGAAAATATGAAATAAAGCTAGAAAAATGAAATTATGACTTAGAAAAATCTAAAATAACTAAATAGAATTTTCAAAACTAATTTTATATTTTTATGATTATTTTTCTATTTTCTATGAATTAAAAACTATTTAAAACTAATTAAATTGCTAAAAATTACAAATTTAACTAAGAAAAATCGGAAAATATATTTTTTACTTTTATATTTATCTTAATCTAGGAAAATGAAAATTATTTTTTGAACTTTTCGATTTAATTGTATTAAAAGCTAATTAAAATGCTTAAAAGCGATTTAAATGAAGAAAAATAGCAAATGACCTAGAAAAATATGAAAAATTCAGGAAAAGTCTAATTTAATATACTGAATCTAAGAAAAATAGAAAAACAGTGGCTTGTGTGTAGGAAAATGAAACTGCAATGCAAGTGCTTATGTATTAAGCACTTGAAATAAGCCAAGGTTCCAAATGAGCACCAATCCAACACAGAAGTTATAATATGCTAAAAGTACTTAAAAACAACTTATATCAACTACTCTTAACCTCTGAATTGCAAATTTAACATATTTGATTATTTGAGTAAAAGTGCTAAAATCAGGTTTTGGGTGCCACTTTGTGGCTTAAAAATAAGCTAACCAATAAGCTGGAAATCAAAACCAGTTATTGGAACCTAAACTAGACCTGGTTGGTTACTTGTAAACCAAAGACAAGACCAAGAGAAGCTCAATTGAGCTCTCAGACAAGAAATTTGCACAAACCACTGTCGCAGACTCAAGATTGTTGAGTCGGTGCACAAGCATTTTGCCCATCTTTGCAAGCCATTTTGGGGCTTATGAAAAATTACTAAAAATCTACAAAAATCCTAATAAGAAACTAGACCTGTTGAACTTATAAAACCCAGAGTTTTACTTGATTTGGCCCAGAAATGAATCAATGATAAGTCATCCTAGGTTGGTTCAAAACTGGTTTTTGCAAATTTGACTTTTTGACAAAAATGAAAAGTTGACTTTCATGAACTTTGCAACTGATTTAAGGACTGAATTTGATGTTTTATGTTAAACCAAGACTAATGCAACCTAAGCTAATGATATCTAAACACAAAACAAGCCTTTGGTTTTCAAAAATCTCAACAGATATGAAATTAAGACTGATTCATGGTAATTTTGACTTTTACTCAAAAGGAATGAAAACTTATGACTAGAATGGTTCAAGTGACCTATATCAAGACTGAGTATACAAATTTCAAATATCAACAAAGGCTCAAGCTCAATTCATCCTACTGAACCAAACACTCCTTTCACAACTGTTAAGCTACTAAATCTACTTAACTGACTAATTGGATTATGCTACTGCTAAAACTTGAATGATCATGACCTAATGACAGTAAATAAGCAAGTCTAAACTAAGACCAACAATAAATCAAGGCAGACATAGATCATGCAAAATTACACTATTAATGAAATCAAGTAAACTACTACGAAGTGTTCCGACTTATTGTGACAAACCAAACCCAAAACTACACTATGCTACTCAAATCCAACCCAAGTCAAAGCTCGCAACACCAATATCCAATTCCATTCTTGTTTGAACCCAATTCTCTGCACAGTTGACTTTTGTTGACCAAAAATGAAAATTGCTTGAAACTGAATTCCAAGCTTATCAAAAGCTATAATAAGCTTAACTAAGCTTATTTGAGATTAAAGACAAACTACTATAAGCCTTAATTTAAGAACATGGACTTGAATTCTTCAACAGTAAACACAAGAGCATGAAATTTAGTTAAACTTTGAAACTGATGCTTAAAAGCTGAATACAAGGATAAAATAACTTGATTTTAGAACAAAGAAACAAAAGATTACATTTTAAAACTTAAACTAAAACATTTATCTTAAAAACGACATACTGAAATTATAAAATTAACTACGCCTTCTCTAGCTTCCCGTTCTTCTTTTATACACCCATAAGCTTTCCACGTGTCCTCTGGTGATTCCACTCATAATTGGGGCCGTTGGATGAGTGAGCACATTTTGGCCATTGGATGAGTTTTGGCGGGAAAGGGTATATTTGCAATTGGGGTTACGATTTTGCAACTAGGGGGGTGGAGTGTAGGTGTGATGATGAGGGAAGGTTTGAAGGGATAAGGTGATGGGAGAGGTGTTGGGAGAAGGTATTGCAGGCAGTGGTGGGGAAGGAGATAAGGTGGAGGTGGCGGGAAGGGTGTTTGTTTGGTGGATTTGACGGGGGTCAAAAGGAGGTCAGTGGTTAAGGCGGGGGTCAAAGGTGTAATGGCGGGGGTCCAATAATAAGAAGGGTCCATTTGGTTTGTATTTAAATAACAAGGACCATTTTGTACATTCTGAATCTTGAGGGACCATAGCTGCCAATTTATCAAAGTTGTCACAAGGACCAAAAATGACAAGTTCCAATAGTACAAGGACTAAAATAGAAATTTTCAAACTTCCAAGGACTATTTTTGACAATTTACAAAGTTTAGGGACCTAAATTGTAATTTTGCAATTTTAAATCTCAAGGACCAATTTTGACAACTTATGAATCCCTAGGGACTTAAAATGATATTTTTCTTTATTTTGAATTACCAGGGACTGTTTTGACAACTTTTGAAACTTGGGGACTAAAGCGCCAATTATGCAAACTTGATACGTTTTTTCACCGTTTTGATATTTTGCATTTAAAACACATAAAACACTTATTTGTGATATTTTTATCATTTTGATGCATTTACGAGTGTTTTCGGATGTTTTTGGTTTAAATGGTACAAAATGATGAGTATTTGAACCTTTCATCGGTATAGCTCCATTACTAGAAAATATGTCGTTTCATATAAAGGTATAAAATTGCTTGACATGATTTGAAATTTGTTTGTCTAGAAACATATCATATAATCTATGAAAATGCCCAAAGGAGTTTTTGTAAGCTAATCTTATTTGTTGTTCCATATCTATTATTCTTTGGAAGGATTACTCCTTGACTCAAGATGTCGTTTAAGCTAACAACCGATGAATTGAGAATTACAACATGATATTTTGATGTTTGACGATAGCATAAACCTTTTAGGACATGGTATTAGGTTGAACATTAAAGCTTATTTTAAATATCCCATTTTCTAATTTTTTTTGCGATGCGTGCTCTCGAGCTTACAATATGTAGCACCATTGTGCTCTTTGGGATTAGTGAAGGTGGGAAACGACTTTTTTACCAAGTAAGCGTCTGATGAGATTCCTAATATAGATTATTCATATGTTGTGATCATAGTGTATATATGATTTTAAGAATCCATTAAGTTACTTTGGTGCCAATATTAATACTTTTTGTTAAAACTTGATATAATATGTTTCATGTGCCGACTTCGTGATAGATCTTCTCATCGAGGACACTTGCATATAATGATTTCAAATATGATTAACATTGTCTATTGTACATTGTGTAGATGCCTCAAACAATAGCCAAGTTGTTCGGTTATAATACACTTAATGGGTAAGTTTTAAAACAATTATTCAATTTAAAGGATGGCCATGTAGATAATTGTTAAAACCGAGTTCATATTTGATATTTTTGGACCATTAAAGAACATTCACCAAGTCAAAGTGAGCAAGACTTGATGATTGAAATTTTATTAGGAACTAACTAAAAGATTGTTTTATGTTAGATGGAACAAATGTAGAGACTATCCGACAAGCCATTTAAATCTGCGACAACAATTTGACTCATTAAGAAAGGGGCGGTGGCTATCAAGGTAACTTTACCTATCTCCGTTGTATTACTAAATTAGATTCAACTTCACATGTTATGATGCTTTGGTTAACTATATCATCTGATAAACACATAACCACATGTGACACATTCTGTAGAACTGCTTCAGAAACATAGATATATCTGTGTTGATTTATCAGGTGCATAATCCTCTTCATATTTCACATTGCTAAGTGTTTATTTACTACCGTATAAAATAACTTTAGGGGAGTTTGGCTAGGCTTATTTAGGCTATTATTGGCGCGTGTTTAGGATAACTTTGAGTTTATTCAAAAACTATCTAAAAAGTGCTTATTAGCTGTTTGGAGGGTTAAAAATGTGTTTTGATAACACACCTTAAAAGGTGTGTATCTAAAACACGATAAGCTATTTTGTAAGAGTAGGCATACACCCCCATAAATTAAACATATAAATAGTACTATCTTTCCTATATTGTTAGTCACTTTTCATGTCGTGTATAAAACAAAAAGAGGAGAAGAATGCATCGTTTATGTAGACCTGGTTTATCACCATTGAAAGTGAAAGACTTTCGAGTGGTTGACCAGGAACTCCACGACATCTTATCGATGTGAGCAAAAAAACACAATCTTTGATAGTAGCCACGATCTATGAGCTAGAACCCGAAGCCATTGGCGTCATCAAATACAAATTTCAAATACCGGTATACTGCTGTTGGCTAAACATACCCAACATCCAGCCCAAACCGACTCTTCCGAAATTTGTATGCGAAGGTGACGAAAGAGACAAGTTTCAACCATGTCATTTTCTCGCTCTTTGGGTATAGTTTATTTGCTATATTACCTTAGTGAGGCTGTATGGTGGGGACTACATGTTGATATAGACTAAAAATTGTGAATGGACTTTCTCATAGCAATATGTTTCTATAATTTCTTTCTGTTAGTTTAAATCATGTGTTCTTGTGTGATTGGGTAGATTATTATATCTATGTCATCTATAAAGCAAATAGGCTCATACTTGTGCTAACTTTGTGTCGGAAGATGACCAAATCAACAAAGGCTTAGGTAATATTACCAATGAAATAACCTCTTTCATTCGTATGCCTGCCCCTTTGACATATACTTGTAATGAAATCAACCGGAACATACATTTGTATGATGTACTTAACAAGATAGACAGGTCAACTTACTTAAACTATAAATGTTTTTTACATTATAAAAGGGCGATGATGAGAACTTAGGAAAGTCATGCACCACTCTGATTCATTGTGATTGATAAACTTTCTCCAACCCATTTTTATTTCTGAGCCCATTTATCTACTTTATATTTGATTAAAGATTACTCTTCAAAGTAGATTATTTTCAAAATCTATAAGCTGGTTTTTGACAGTTAATATTAATGCATTGGTCATATGGATGAGGATCCAGATGATGAGATATCTTTATAAGAGATCAAACCATGATGCGGACCGTATAGCTTTGTTTAGCTGCTGGGGATAAATATTTGGTTTCTGATGGTTCCTCCAATCCTTTGAAAGAGTATATTTTGTTGGCATCTTTTTATAATGAGAAATCGCAGTCGAAAAAGTTATTTTACAACTACGGTGTTAAAGGCTACGACCGTGCTTGACCGAACACAGCTAAGACTATTTGAGATGGGTTACCCCGCTCAACCTGATTCTGACTCGATCGACCCACTGTTTTTATATGTCATCTATAAAGCAAATAGGCTCATACTAATGCTAACCTTGTGTGGGAAGATGACCAAATTAACAAAGATTTCAAGTAATTTTACAAATGAAATAATTTCTTTCATTTGTATGCTTGCACTGCTGACATTTATTTTGAAATGTTTTATAAACCATTGAAACAGAAGCGTCGTAAGGATTTTGACATGTTAGTTACAAGGCTAGGCCTAGGATTTGCATGTTTATGTTATGAATGTCATAAATTGTTGGACATGTCAAGTTCTCGGTATTTTATCTTATCGATGTTTGTTTATGGGTTTGGTTACTTTTACATTCAAGCGTGCTATATCATTTGAGTAAATAAGATCCTTAATGTGCCAACTTTGTGTCGGAATTTGACTAAACCAGTGAGGCAGTCAAGCCATGAATTTATGAATGAATTTATTTTATTTTATCAAGCCATGAATATGTTAATATCTCTTGTGATTTGTGTATTTAAGTTTGTGTTTTTCAGGATGTTTGTGATCTAAATTTACGGTCAAGGTTTCCAAACAGGTCCTCATATATGTTGCCAAACCTGATTATTAGCTGAAGGTGCATTCATACAAGACAATTTTTTTATACAAATGAGGCGTTGTGACCAGATTACAATATTTGGTGAGTTGTGAAATTGATGAGTGTGTAAATACTCATCATTTTTGTTCATCTGACTAAAAGCGTTTAAAATGCTCGAAATGCATCAAAATCTTGAAAATATTCCAAAATTGCATTTTATATGTTTGGATGCAAAATGTTCAAAATCGGATGAAAATGAGCTAAGTTTGCATAATTGGCGATGTCGGTCCCCAGTTTCAAAAATTGTCAGAAATAGTCCCTGAGCACATAATTTCAAAAGAAAAATCACCAAAGGTCCTTTTAAAATCATAAGTTGTCAAAATTAGTCCTTTGGTGAAAAATGTCAAAAGTTTTGAGAAATTACAAAATTGGTCCTTCAAGTTTGAAAATTGGCAAAAATGGCCCCTGGAAATTTGAAAATGTCAAGTTTGGTCCTTGTATTATTAAAACTTGTCACTTTTAGTCCTTGGAGCAACTTTGCAGAATTGGCAGAAGAGGTCCTTGATATTTCAGAAATTACACATTAGGTCCTTGTCACTAAACCCTTTATACCTTTTTGACCACTTGGACCACTTGTCACAAACCAAGTGACCACCGCCATCCCAATTGGACCCTGCTGTTTTGAACCCCTTCATATTAGCCCCTTGGTCAAACTCGGTCAACCAAAATGAACGCCTTTTCTTCTTCTTCACAAACACCTGCAACCACACCATCTCCATCCCCTCTCACCTTCCCAGCTTTTCTTGTTCCCCACTTCAACTACCCTCCAAGAAGCATTTAATGCTCATTCCCCCAGCTCAACCTCATTTGGCTTATTTATCTTTTGGCGCCAAAAAACTAATTGAATGGCCAAGATCGTTTCAAGTAATCCAATGGCTGAGAAACAAGTGGGAACTGCTCAGAATAGAGAGATAAGAAGTTTGGATTATAAAAGAAGCAAAGAGGAGCAAGAGACGGGGAGTCTAGTTTTTTTTAAGTTTCATTAATGTCGATTTTAACTTAAAAGTTTTAGTTAAGTGTAATATCTGTAATATTTAGTTTCTATGTATCAAACTAAGGCTATTGTATCAGTATAATCAACTTTTAAGTATCAATTCAAGTTATTGTTCACATTTCAAATTTGTATACCACTGTTGAAAGTTTCAGTTTCTATTTCTTACATTCAAGCTCCAAATGATTTCTTTCCATGTGCAAATAAGCTTATAAAAGCTGCTTATAGCTTTTTATAAGCTTACTTTTAAGTTTCAAGCAGTTTTGGGAATTGGTCAAAGAAAGTCAAACTGGGGTCAAATTGCAATGGAAATGGTTAATGGTTGATGCAGCATGGAAATGGGTTGATTTTGAATTCAATGGGTTGATTTTTATAGGTTAAGAGGTTCATTGTAGTTCAGTTGCAAGCCATTGTGGCTAAGGACAATTTGTAAGTTAATCTCAAGTTTCTTAGCATAATCTGTTTTTGCAGTGATAAATAGTTAAAACCTGTGTAATTAGTTGTGTTTAGGATAAGTAAACTCATTTGGGTCAATATTGTTAGCTAGTTAAGTAGTTAGATCATTTAAAGTTCATAACAGTTGATTAAAGGTGTGTTTGGAATTGCTGCTATAACTGTGTTTGAGGTTTGTCCAAGAGTTAAGAGTTGTTGTTCTAGGTTTATTTAGTTCATATATACTCATATTTGTCATAGTTTTGTGCCTGCACACTCAAATAAGTCAACATCTCATCTCAACTGTCTTCATATGCTTATCTGTTTGGAATTTGCAAAGGCAATCTCTTGTTTTGTGTTTAAAAATCATAGACATAGGGTGCGATGGTTCCATTTCATCAATATACTTCATAATCAGTCTTCAAAATGGATTCAAAGTTCAAAAAGTCGACTTTTCAAATCATCATAAAAGTCAAAAGCATGAAATTCGGTTTTAAGCTTCAAGAAAGGATTTTAATTGTTTCATTTACGGGTCAAACTAAGTGAAATTGTGGGTTTAAAACTTCTCTTGGTCTATTTCCTTATTACCATTTTACTGATTTTGTGAATTTTTATAAGCTCCATTTGAGCTTGTCAAATAGGCTTACTTCCCACAATCTATGCTCGGTTTAAGCGAGCTTGCAATTTGTCTGAGCTTACACAGAGCTCATTGAGCTTGTCCAGGGCTCTAATTTGGTATTTAAGTATAGCCAGGTCCTCTTGAGGTTCCCACTTTTGTTTTCTATTTTCTAGCTTATTAGGTGTCTTATTCTTAAGCTGCAAGTAGACCCCTCAAACTGTTTTTGCACTTGAAATCAAAATAAGTCAAATCTGTGTAATCAGCTATTCAGAGGTTAAGAGCAGTTGAGAATTGTTGCATTTTAGTACTTTTAGCATATTATAGCTTTTGTTATCAGTTGGTAGCTTATTGTGGCTTGTGGCTTATTTCAAGTGCTTATTCTAAAGCACTTTGCATAGCAGTTTCACATTGTTACACACAAGCTACTGTTTTCTATTTTTCTTAGATTCCTAATATTATTTTAAGCTTATCTTGAATTTTGATTTTTATAGGTCAATTTGGTATTTTCTCCATTTTAATTAGTTTTTAAGCATTTTAATTAGCATTTAATACAAATAATTAAGAAAAGTTTCAAAAAATAATTTTCATTTTCTTAAGTTAAGATAAATATAAAAAGCCAAAAATATTTTCCAAATTTTCTTAATTAAATTTGTATTTTTAAGCAATTTAAGTAGTTTTAAATAGTTTTAATTCCTAGAAAATACAAAAATATTGAGAAAAATACAAAATAGTTTTGAAAATTCTCTTTTATATTTTAGATTTTCCAAGTCATAATTTTATTTTTCTAGCTTTATTTCATATTTTCTTGTATTTTAGGTTATTATTTAATAGTTAAAAATAGTTTTTAATTAATAATAATTAGTTAAATAGTTATAAAAATAATTTTCTTTTTCTATAAATTTTCTTTCATCATTAGGATTGTAAAAATGTGATTTTCATATTTTTTTAAGATTTGTATTGTTTAAGTTTCACATTTTATTTTGTACGTCGCGTAGTTTTTAATTCAAGTTTTATAAAAACATAAAATCAAAAACATCATTTTGCAAATAGTGATAGCGTTTATTTAATATTTTTTATCTTTTTAATTCTCTTTAATTTGCATTTAAGCCGTTGTAATTAGAGGCTATTTCTGTAGTTATAATATCATTCAATCCCTTTTTCTGTTCAAATCTCTCGATCACTATCGTTTGGTGATTCTTCGCATAGCTCATTGGGACATAATGACCGGGAAACACTATACTCCCAGATCTTCATTGCATTCGTGCTTAAAGTGTTTGAAGTTTCTTACGATTGAGCCATTCACAAGTGGCCGACTACATCGAAAACTTGCGGTTTGTACCGGATCAAACCCAGGCGCGACATTGCACGGTGTATAATTATCTTCCGTCTAGCAGATTAGTGATTTGGATATTCACTCTTTGTTCATACCATCCATCTCTATCTATATATATATTTTCTATAAAAATCAAAACCCAAAACATCTAAAACCTATAAAACACAAAATATTTTTCTTTTGTTTCTCTATGTATGTATAACCATAAAACTCAAAAATAATCTTCTTTACCCATTTTCATAATTCCCTTCCTTGGCTCGAAGTTCCTTAGAGTTAACTCTAGTGCATGCGCACGTTCTTCTAGATCATTGAGTCCTTTGCGTGATCTGCAAAATTCAAGAAGGCGTTCACGTGGAGCGTCTTGCCCAAATAGTCGAACCCGAGATTCGTACTATTTCAAGCAACAATATGGCGACGAGCGTTACTATGGCGGAAATGCTCAAGCACCCACCGAGGGTTACGGAGATGCCATCGTTTTACTAGTAATCAATTCGATCACTTGAATTGAAGACACATTTGATCACACTTGTGTCTCGAATCAATTCCACGGGTTTGACCGTGAAGACCCGTATACACATCCGTTGGTTTAACAAGTTGACTTCAACTATCAATTTCAAGGATGTACCACAAAAGTCATCAAGTTGATGCTTTTCCATTCTCACTTGAGGGGCGGCCGGTTTGGGTGGAAAAAGAACCCCTCGATCTATCGAAACTTGGGAGGATCTTGTTCAAAGTTTGTTAATTATTTCTTTCCTCCATCAAAGGCGACTAATCTTAAAAATGAAATTTCGGATTTAGTCAAAATTTCGATGAAAACTTTGGAGGCATGGAGAGATTCAAAGATCTCCTCGGAAATGCCCCATCATGAATTCGCGAACTTCAAGTCAATACCTTTTACAATGGGTTGAGCAGTATGATCAAGATTCATGAATGCGACGCGGCAATATCTTGAATCGTAGACCTAAGGATGTGAATGAGATTTGCGAGCAAAAATCAAAAGTTCCTATTTCTCGCAACAAAGTCAATACTCCAAACACTCCGCTTCTTCATCCATGAACTCTTACGGTTAGCGCTCCGATAGCGACTCTAACGGACGCCATCCGTTGTATGATTAAGGATGTAAAGGAAATCAAGAGCGAAATTCATAAGCGGAACCGGTCAAAGCCGTAAACAAGGTGTGTGAAACTTGTAGTGGTCCACAGCGTGTTACGATTGTCAAGCAACCGATGCTTCCTTTTACCAAGCTCCGTAGCTTGATAAACCACAATCAATACCGACCACAAGGCGATCCTCATTACTGCACCAAGCGGTATGACACCACTGTTTTCCTCCGGTACAAAACCATGGCAACCAAAATCGCTTTGTTCGAATCAAGGACAAAATTTCAATAACTCTCAAAATTTCAATCAAAAGCGGAACAATTTCAACCAACCATATCAAGCTCCTAATCATCAAAGTTATCAACAACCTCCTCAAGCTCCCATGCCAAATGACTTCATGAAATTGCGGGTCAAACATCGTTCAATGCAAACTCGGATCAATAACATGAGAGTTGAGCTTAAAAGGAAATTGATACCACAATGTCTCGGCGGACAAATGAGTTAAAGAATATGATGAGCGGTTTCATGAACATGAATATGAACAAAGCTTCATCATCTTACGGAGGACTCCCAAGCAATACAATTCCCAATCCTAATGCCGAGTTGAAAGCCGTCACCACTCGTAGTGGTAAGGCGCACAATGGACCTTCGACTCCAATGCCCCTCCTCCTGTAGCATTGAGTCAAGTTACCAAGGATACAACGGACAAGGTGCAATTCTCAAGCCCACGAGTACCGCAGACACGTCCCACCTTCGGTAGTCAAGCTTTAAGTCCGGAACCCGAGTTCGAAGAAAAATCTGAGCGGAAAACACTTCCATCCGGCTCAAAGTCTAGTCGACTTCCTTACCCATCAAGAATGAATGATGAGAAGCTCAAAGACAAAACAAAGAGCAAATGGAAAAAATTTTCCAAATCTTCAATGAGCTACACTTTGATATAAGCTCGTTGATGCTCTCGTTCTAATGCCTAAATTTGCATCCACGCTTAAAGGCTTCTTGACCAACAAAGATAAGCTATCCGAGATGGCTAAAACTCCTCTCAATGAGCAATACTCGGGTCCTTCTCAAGAAGCTTCCCAAAAGCTTGAAGACCTGGCGATTTCTAATCCGTGTGATTTCTTGGGGATGGTTCAATGCTCACGCCTTGCGATCTTGGCGCTAGCATTAACCTCATGCCACTCTCATTATGGAAGAAACTGTCTCTTCCTAAACTTTCATCCACTTGTATGACACTCGAGCTAGCGGACCGTACCATAACTTCGTCCACTTGGGATGGCCAAGATGTCGTGATGAAAGTGGAAAGTTTCACTTTCCTCTTGACTTTGTTGTAGTAGACTTGATCGCGGATCCTAGAGTTCCCCTCATCTTGGGAGAGCTTTCTTGAGAGCGAGTCGTGCTCGATTGATGTGTTTCTTGAAGAGTTGACCATCGGGTTGACAATGAAGAGCTCGCGTTGAATATCAGCGGAACTCCAAACCTCTGTCTCAAGCAGTGTTGCCACAATTGATCAAAATGGAAGATTCAATGCAACACTCTCAAATTTCACGTTAAGAGGAGTTACGAAGCGTCTTGAGTTAAAAGCTTTGAAAATCAACCACAGTTCAAACAAATGGTTTGAAAGTTGTACCGGGAAGTCAAGAGTGTTCTTGATGATGATGATGATCTAGATTCGGAGACTTCATCGGAAGTGGTGGAAATTGCTAGCTCTAAGAGCACACCACTTGTCCCACCTCCGGAATCGGTTTGTCGCATCGAGTTTGTTAACTCGTGGATGAAACCAAACTCTTGGTTTCATCGAATTGGATGATGATATTTGTGATCCAATGGGAGACATTCTTCCCATTGAGGAATTACTCAAAATGATCCATCATCTTCTACTCTTATTCCCGACTCTTCCATCCTTCTCTCATTCCGGTGAGGAAGATGATAACTTTGGAATGAAGTCGATGCCTTTCTTAGTGATGAGTCAATTCCAAGCGAATTGATAATACTTACTTTGATCAGGAGGACATCCTTTTACTGGAAAACTTTGATTGAAGAACCGTTTCCACCTCCTCCGGACATCTTATTGACAATCACCATATAAACTTCAAATTTAAGCTTAAAATGTTAAAATGGTGATTTGCTTCTTCGATGAGGAATGGACTTGCATTCTCATGTGCGTCTTTATTCCATTCTTCACGGATGGTGTGGTTGCTCTTTCCCTTTTCTCTTTCGGAATGAGGACACCATCTTTGACCCCGGTATCACCCCTTATAGTTTCTACTATTAACAATACAGCGGTTATATCTCGTCGGTGTGGAACTTTCGATGTTCATATGTTTATTAACATTGTGAGCGAAAGTCCGATCGAGATTGGTTTTCCGTTACTTTCCCCGTGAACCAATGAATGCGGGGATCGAGTCAAGCTAGCGACTCGGTAATCAAAAACGATAGCATGCCATATGGGTTCTCACCCGTATTTACGACTTCTTTCTATCTTTCTACCACCACTAGTGTGGGGGGTTGCCCAGCATGTTGTGTATATATGCAAGTTTCAAAAAAAAAAAAAAAAAAAAAAAAACTTCTTTCTAAATAATGGCGTAGTATTTCCCTTTCACGTTCTTTGTTTCGGCATAACCATGGTACTTTGAATATTGAGGAAATATTCATTTCTAAGTGTGGAAATTCTCGAATTTTATCATATAATTATACCAATTCCCCGTTTTGGCCAATTTTTTTTGAGTAAGTGTTTTACTCACTCAATTGGTTATCAGTCCGCCTTGTCTAATAAACAAAAGGATTGGCTAATCCGAGCAAAGCGGCTCTTGGTAAAGATATCTCAAATCCGTTGACGACTTGCAATTTGCCCAAAATTGTATGGTATTAACTCACCATATCTTTAATTAGTGAAGAGTTGGCTAGCCCGCAAGTTTATGGCTTGTGGTAAAGGCGATGGAAAAACCATAATTGGTAATCACTCACCAAAGATAATATTGATAATTTATCTAAGAGTTGGCTAGTCGGAGCAAGCGGCTTCACGGTAAAGACAAATCAAATCCGTTGGAAGGCGGTGGTTTGCTAAAAATCACATGGTTATCGGTGTACCATGGTTCTTACTTGAACTAAAACATTTGGCTACTCGAGTAATGACTTTTGGTAAAGAGATTCAAATCCATTAAGTTTTTCTCAAAAGATTGCTAGGGACTAGCAATAGTTTAGTGTGGGGATTGATGAGTGTGTAAATACTCATCATTTTGAATTAAATCTGAGCGCAAAATGTTTAAAAATGCTCGAATGCATCAAAATCTTGAAAATATTCCAAAATTTCATTTTATATGTTTCGGATGCAAAATGTTCAAAATCGGGATGAAAATGAGCTAAGTTTGCATAATTGGCGATGTCAGTCCCCAAGTTTCAAAAATTGTCGAAA